>MVGC01000354.1:0-25945 GCA_003589665.1 Aspergillus sclerotialis | reverse complement strand
TCTTCTCCTCTCTCTTCTTTTCTATTACTCCCTCTTAACCCCCATCTACGCACCTACTACTCATTCAGTTTTCTTTTTTTCCTTTCTCTTTTTCTTGTCTCTTCTCTAATAGAGTGCTAGATTTGGAGACCTCTTTTTCTCCTGTCATCTCTCTCCCTCAGCCGTTTTTTCCCGTGTTTTATTATCCTTTTCATCGCCACACTTAGAGAGGCACGGAGACCTTGTTTGATCTTCACGTCACTCTCTTGTCCTTACGCTTTGACAGTCTTGTTGTACAGTCTTCTTTGAAAAACAAAAAAGGCGTTCGTTATCCGGTTCTGTCCACAGGCATCTTCTCGGGATTCCTGCGCCTTCATTTAGATTCTGAAATCTTCCGATTCAAAAATTTTCTGACTTGTATGTTGTTTACTTTTCTTACCTCAAACCCTCTTCCATAAAATATTTCAGATGCTGATCTTTTGACTTCTCTGCTCCAGTAACCTACGGATATCGCAAATATGGCTGATAGCTTGAAGATGGGAAGTCTCTCCTTGAACGAGTCCAAGCATGCGCCTGGGCCCACTCCCTCTGGACGCGCTCCTTACATCCCTCCTCATCTCCGTCAGCGCCAGATGGGCGCCAACATGGATGGTGCTACCCCTCCTCCTGGTCCTGGCTCTTGGGGTGGTCCAAGGTATGTCACATTTATTTCATCCAGTTCTTCCTTTGCTGGTCTTTGCACCATTTTTTTCGAACACTTGAACTAACTACTGAATTTTTGCAGAGGTGGTCGAAACTGGGCCAACGCCAATGCTCCTGATTTCAGTCCCCGTGGTCCTAATGGTAACGCCAACTGGAGTGCCCCTGATGGTCAACGTCGGCCCTTCGATCCAAATGCTTACGGAAACCCAGGTTATGGCGGTTCTTACGGCGGTGGTGCTCCTGCCAGAGGCTCCGGAGATGGCCAGTGGCGCGATGGAAAGCATATCCCTGGTCCCCCCAATCCCCGTTTGGAACGTGAACTTTTCCCGCAAGATCCTGCCAAGGTCTCGACCGGTATCAACTTCGCGAACTACGACGATATCCCCGTGGAAGCTTCCGGCCACAATGTTCCCGAGCCCGTCAACGCTTTTACCAACCCCCCTCTGGATGACCACCTCCTGTCGAACATCAAACTCGCGAGCTATGTGACCCCGACGCCCGTCCAGAAGTATTCCATTCCCATTGTCATGAACGGCCGTGATCTGATGGCATGCGCTCAGACTGGTTCCGGAAAGACTGGTGGTTTCTTGTTCCCTATCCTTTCTCAGGCTTACCAGAACGGACCCTCCCCCGCTCCTCCCCAAGCTGCTGGACAGTTCAGCTATGGTCGCCAGCGCAAGGCCTACCCTACGTCTCTCATCCTGGCTCCGACCCGTGAACTTGTCTCTCAGATCTTCGAGGAAGCCCGTAAATTCGCTTTCCGCTCGTGGGTCCGTCCTTGTGTTGTGTACGGTGGTGCCGACATTGGCTCGCAGCTGCGTCAGATCGAGCGTGGCTGCGATTTGCTCGTTGCTACTCCTGGCCGTCTTGTCGACCTTCTTGAGCGTGGCCGTATCTCCCTTGTCAACATCAAGTACCTCGTCTTGGATGAAGCTGATCGCATGTTGGACATGGGTTTCGAGCCCCAGATCCGTCGCATCGTCGAGGGTGAAGATATGCCCCCTGTTAACAACCGCCAGACTCTCATGTTTTCTGCCACTTTCCCTCGTGACATCCAGATGCTGGCACGTGACTTCCTGAAGGACTACGTCTTCCTCTCTGTCGGCCGTGTTGGTTCGACTTCTGAGAACATCACTCAGAAGGTTGAGTATGTTGAGGACTACGACAAGCGCTCTGTCCTTCTCGACATCCTTCACACCCATGGTACCTCCGGTTTGACCTTGATTTTCGTTGAGACCAAGCGTATGGCGGATTCTCTGTCCGATTTCCTGATCAACCAGCGCTTCCCTGCTACCGCTATTCATGGTGATCGTACCCAGCGTGAGCGTGAGCGTGCTTTGGAATTCTTCCGCAACGGACGCTGCCCGATCATGGTTGCTACCGCTGTTGCTGCTCGTGGTCTTGATATTCCTAATGTCACTCACGTTGTCAACTACGATCTCCCCACCGACATTGACGACTATGTTCATCGTATCGGCCGTACTGGTCGTGCCGGAAACACTGGTATGGCCACTGCCTTCTTCAACCGTGGCAACCGTGGAGTGGTTCGTGACTTGATCGACCTCCTGAAGGAGGCTCATCAGGAAGTTCCTTCATTCCTTGAGAGCATTGCTCGTGAAGGCAGTGGATATGGTGGTCGTGGAGGCCGCGGTGGTCGTGGTCGTGGTGCTAACGCGACTCGTGACATGCGCCGCATGGGTGGAATGGGTGGTCCCCCATCATTTGGCGGTGGTTACCCCGCTGCTCCTCCTTACGGTGGCTATGGCCCTCCCCCGACTTATGGTTATGGCTTCGCAGGCGGCTATGGCAACCCCTCCGGCCCTACTGGTCCCTCCTCTTGGTGGTAAATCAGTTGTGATCTCCTGACGAGGCCGTCGGGTCTGATTGGCTCCTTTTTCTCTTTGCTCTTCATTTGACGGATACGATCAGAACGAGTTCCGAGTTTCTTGTATTTTCTCTCGGGATCGGCTTTGTCATGACTGTCACGACTTTCCTAAAATATGTTTCTTCATGTCGGTGTTATTATTGCTCAGCATTGTGTTTTTTTTCTCGGTTTCTTTATCTTTTGTGTTTATTCCTTGTTTAGACATGGGCTTCTGATGCAGTCCGATCTTTCCATCTTGTTGCTCGTGGTTTTTGAAACGCCATGTAACCGTGAGCATCTTGGTCGGCATTGCATGAAGATCATAGATTGCATTGAGTTTTGTTTCCTGTGACCGTTTCATCAGATACCCTACCTGTTTAAGCGTGCATACGGAGGTATGCTTGGACGGCGCGTGCCGAGCGGGAATGCCGGCTTTTCGTCGCAAGAAAAGTGCTCTTTATGATTTCATCTGCTCGGTGCCATGGGAGCTGCATCGACCGTGTCTCGCATAGATTTCTACAGTTTCGGTATCTAATGGCGGATGTGTTGAATGATTTTCAGTTTCGCTCCATGCATGCGTTGTGATGTTTTTTTGAAAATAATGCTTTCTTCTCCAAGCTTTGTCATTTCTTTTCTCCGGCTCTGAATGGATACCCTCGTCTGCGTGCTGCGGAAAAGGGTGGGAGACTCGACAGCGGACCTTTCTTTGGCGGCAACTTTTTTTTCATCCGCACTGCATTTGTTCCAGCGGTGCCTACAAAAGTTGACGCGATGATATAGAGGGAATTAATTGCATTATCGGCGTTGGCTTGAGCTGCTATATCCACATCAAAATACTGTCTGTGAGGATCCGTGGAGGAGGACATTGAATGGGACTTGGTTCATTTCGTTTCTCGGATCCGTGGAAAATGGCGAGCTGGCGCTTGGGGTCCGCTTGTTGTTGTTCATGTCATGTAGCTATTTTGGCACGATGTGAGATGGACGTTATGGCATGTTAGTAGAAGGCTGGAGATATCGAGAGAAGGGAGTTCTCATAATCCAAAAACAGGTTTAGTTCATATGTCGCCTATTGTAGATAGGGTCCTGGGCTTCTGCTTCTTGTAGTAAATGGATTTATTAGTCGCTGTTGTATCCCATCTTGTGGATTATGTAGGATATGAATACATTGTAATTACCAGTGAAAATGGATTAAATTGTATAAACCAAACAAATCTCTATAATTAATTAAATATGGAAATTCATTTAATCCAGTAATATACCTAACCTAGGTAGCATAGTGAATTAGAATGCACCATCTGTGGGGCGAAGCTGTATACATAATCGGGAAACAAGGAAGAAGAAGCGAAAGCCAAGGGAGAAAAACGATGAACTGCCCATGAGCAACACAACTTCACCTCTTTCCCTTTCCACCATCCCTCTTCCTCCATCTTCCTTCTTCCTCCTCCATATCCTCACCCTTCTTTTTTCCCTTCCCTTGTGATCTAATTACTCTCTTTCCTTCCCCTCTGGCTCCTTGATTTGATACGTTTGTCTCCTGTTCCTACGTACCTACCTGGACCTCCATTTCCTTTGTCGTCGCCGCTGAACTGAACTCGTTCCTTTGTTCTCTGACTAATAGACTTCCAATTCATCCAAGCAATCCCCTAATTACCACCCTCATCAAACCCAACAAGAACCAAAATGGCCGAAGCCGAAAGCACCCCCATGGATGAACCCAGCTTCATTCCCACCGACACGCAAGACGAAACCTCAGCCCAAAATGCCACCGCCAGCGCAACAGTCGGCACAAGACGACAGCCAAACGGGACAATCGGATCTGTTTACTCTGGCAACAAAATCAAGCATCTAAAGAAAGAAGATGGCATCCCGCTCTGGCGAAAGGATATCCAGTACCAGTTTCTGAAGCTCGTGTTTGAAGACAAGACTCCCGTTTTTACGCGATATTCGGATGGGCAGAAGAATATGGATTTCGCGGATGTTTATATTGATGCCATGGCGAGGAGTAGCAAGACGAGTAAGATTCTGAAGGATAAGTTGCAGAATGATAAACCCGCTGCTATTAGTATGGCGATGGTTTGCTTGCTGGTTAATTTTGGGAGGATGAATACTACTCTTAATTGTATGGTTTTACCTCCATTTTGCGTGTGTTGGGCTGGCTAACTGTTGTGTTGTTTAGTTTTTCCTGAGATGCGTGCGCAGCTACGAACCTATCATTCTATCCCTTCGCTTCAGGCTCACCAGGATCCGAATGCCTACAAACAACTCCAAGACGCACCGCGTCTGAAGTCAATTTTAAAGGGTGCTTCTGAAGACATCGACCAGCCGAATACGCTTGAGAAGATCAAACGTTACCCGATTCCGCGCACCAACCCTGTGAATCTCATCTTTGTTCTGGCTCAGTTTGCTCCAAAGGTGTCAGAGATGCATTTCTTCCATCCTCGGGATTTCTTTGATCTGGTTATGAGGGAGAGTCTGAGCAGTCAGACTCGGGCTAAGGCTTTTCTATGGCTGATGTGGTGGTATCTTGAGAGCGATTTTACCAGAGAAGCTGCTCTTAATAATCCTTTTGGCGCAGGATTGGATGGCGAAGGAACAGGTGGCCTACCTATTAAGGTTCCACCATTTGAGAGACTTACTGAGGAGCAGGCGAATGAGGAGAATGTGGACACACAGGAGGAGATTGAATATGGGGAGTCGAAGCGTTTGGAAAGAAAACGTGGGTGTCCGTCCAGTTGATTTGATATCTGTCGACTAACTTGATTGCAGGCATACTGGAGGAAGATGAGCCGCTACCAAGACTTCCGAAGCGTTCTAAGAAGGGTAAGTCGACTCATCTTCCCGTCCATTTATCGTTGCTTGTTTACTGACGCGCTTCCCAGAACTTGGCTATGACGACGATCAAGCTTCCGATATCCTAATGGGCAGAGGATCCGCAATGTCAACCCCATTGCATCCGTCTGCTAAACGTCATCCCCTGGATGACGAGGATGGCTATCAAACACCCGGTCAATCCTCTCGTTCGCGATATAAACGACCCAAGCGGGAATCCTCTCTCAACCGGTCAACGGGCCAGCGCCTCGTGTTGAAGACGAAATCAGAACACAGCCCGGATGCGGCATCTCCAGCACCTCAGGGCACTGTGCAGCCAATGGTTAGCCGGTTTATCACAGAACCATCTCTTTCGCAGCACTCATCATCGCGCCGCCCTCGGCCTCTTACCCAGCACCAACTCGCAGTAGAGCAGTACCGGCGCCAGCGCATCGAGTACCTTCTCAATAAGCGCAAGAACGAAGCATACCGTATCCTACGCGCAAAGCGAGAAACAGAGAACCCCTTCGTCCGCTACGGCCAACTCCTACAGAGTGTTCCCGACGGCTACGACACAGAAGATGAAGAGGTCTCCTGGGGGAAGGGTGGACTACTTCCGAATCCGAACGAACACGAGGATTTTGGTGAGTGTGCAAGCTATTTCCTATCCGTGATCCGGAAGGCAACCCGTCGCCTCGACAGATGGGACTATGAGAACGCCAACGGACCCAAGCGAGATAGGAAGCGTGAACGTGAGGAGCGCCAGAGGGCCAAAGTGGAAATGTTCGCCATTGATGATCTGGATTTTGGTCCAGGACGTCCTGCACCTTCAGCACGGAGCAGGCAACGCGCTGCGCGGAATGCCAAACGCAAGGCTGAAGCTGCGGCTGCGGCTTCAGCTGGTCCTAAGGCCGATACTGCGGTGGCTGCTTCTCATGCTACGAATGATGGTCCTGCCCATGGTCACGCCCCAGCGGAATCTGGTAAACCTGGTCCCGACCTGTCCAAAGATGGTGATGATGGTCTTGATGATATCGACCGAGAACTACTGGGCGAAGCTACTGACGACGATGACGAGCATCAAGGACCTCGTCCGTACCAGCCCCCTGGACCAGGTTATGAAGATAGTTACGTGGGTGAACCCCTGTCATCGGATGATACTGATGAAGAGGAGCTCGACGATGGAGAAGGAGAAGGAGATGCTGAAGGGCATGTTGCTGGCGAAGGATACGATAATTCGTCTACTTTCGAGGGAGGCGAGAGTTCGTCTGTAGCAGGTGGTGACCCTGAAGCCGATGCTCATGCAGCGAGAAGCGCTCCGGTTGAGCAGGGATCGGGACCTACTGGTGAGGTTGCAGCTATGGGTGGCCAATAGGTGGAAGAGTTGAATACCAGGATAGGGTTTTGTCTACTATCTATGAAGGTTGTATTTTCTTTTTTTTTGAGTTGCTATTGCTGTAACACTAGCCCCTGGAGTTGCATTATGTTCTATGATAGATCTCACAAGCAAATAATGTCTCTTAGCGCCCATCCCGTCCGTAGCTGTAACGTATGATCCATGTAGGTAGAGTGGGGAGTCCAGACGTATCCAAGTCAAATCCAATGAAATTCGTTCTAAGGATGTCTGTGCGAGTAAGTTTCCTCAGTGGCACATGCTAAGATAGATATATATAGATATATATTTTGCTGTGAGTGTTGGGATATGGTTCTTGACGAGTATATATATATTTCCTAGGTAAACATGGACGCTTTGGCTGGCTGGGGTATTTTGTTTTGGGCCATAGTTTACCCCAGACTAAATATAAGCAATAGAGAATGGGATAATCTGAGAAGAAATTGGCATAGGACATCCAAACGTGCCGGAATTGGGTTGGAAGAAGTAGATAGAGGAAAGAAATGATCTCATCACATGAGAATTCCACACTCTCTTCTGCCTGTCTGGCCTCTCCGAGGTCTTTTCTCCCCATCTCTCACCAATACAGTATTCATATTTATTTCAATTTGTTGGGACTGTATTCCTATTCTACATCGTTACTTACTCCCCTTCCAACTCCCGCCCAACGACCCGATCTGCATATTTTCCATTCTGCCGCTCCACTCCAGTTCCGTCTTGACACTAACTAGATTGAACTACTGTTTCTGGTCTGATTTTCCACCAACGCATATTTCAAACGGACTTAAGAGCAAGCACGTCGCTGATTGCGGTAGTCTAAGCTGCCCTGATAGGCGCTTGATCGTCATTTTCCTCCACTATCCCCTCCTTTGAAGCCTATTTCCTGCCATCCTAATTTCCGACCTTGACGACTGACTGACTGACTGGGATTTTACTCGATTTGGCTTTTCACTTGCAGAAGTCAAACTGCGACTGCTCTACCATCTGGTAGAGAACGGGGATTCTACCTGTGGATAATCTTCACTTTTCTCTCCTCGCGTCGGCGAAGGGTTTTTCTTGACTATCACCAGCTTTACCAGTCCAACAACCATGTCCGACGAACCCCATATCCTCCGTCCTCGTCCACGACGAGTCTTCGATCTAACCCCCTCAAACGAATCCTCTGAAGCACCAACCCCAGCCGAACCCTCAAACCCAGAGCTCCTCACCCCAGACTACCTCAATCCAAAAGATGTAAGCCGAAACAGGTCAATAATGAACCTAACCTCCTCAACGCTCTTTGGAATCTACTCTCCCACAGCCTTCGAAGGATCCCGAGACGAGTCCAGTCCCTGGGGCACAGAGGCGCAATCCCCTGCGACCGAGAACGTTCCTAGTTTAGAACACAAGCCCGAACCAAACCGGTACGCGCTGGCGAGGGCCCGGTCGCGACTAAGCCATGGGTTGTTTCGGGGTGTTATTCTTCCTCGGGCGTTGAGAGGGTGCTTGCTTTTTGCTTTTGGGATTGTTTACGGGGTGATCACGGTTCATTTACATGAGAATCACTGGATCACGCCCGTTAAGTTGGAGAATATTCATTATTATGACTCGTGGCAGTATTTGGGGTTCTGGGGGGTAGCTGGTGTTGCGCTTGGGAATGTGTTGCCTTGGTTGGATATCTTCTTTGAGGATGAGGTGCCTCAGAAATCGAAAGAGAAGACGAGGAGTAGTGATGATGAGGAGAAGACTCCGTGGGTTGCTGTTGTTAGGAGTGTTGGAGCTTTTGTTGGGATTGCTTTTGCTATGGTATGTTAACAATTCTCATTTTTTCACCATTCGCGCAATACTAACAGACAATTATAGAGGAGGCTTCCCTGGCAATCAACCACCCAAGCTTCCGTAACCCTTGCCCTGGCAAACCCAGTCCTATGGTACTTAATCGACCGCACAAAAACTGGCTTCTCCCTCTCCACAATTGTCGGCATAGCAGGAATGTGCATTATTCTCGGTTTACGACCGGAGCTTGTCCCGTCATCAACAGATACAACAAGCACCCCCGGTGCAGCGGCATCAGGATTAAACGATACAACCAGCGACTACGTCCTAGCGAAGGGGATAACACAAGAAGGTATCGCGGTCACGACGTGGATTTCCAGTGTCTTGTTCTGCGCCTGTGTCTGTTTTGGAAATATCGGGAGACAGCTTGCTATCGATGGTGGACGGAGGGAATCCACGAAGAATTGAAACAGGATGGATGAGAGAGGTTCAAGAGCGATTTGATGGATTGATCGATGGCTGCTAGATTGCTGGCTACTTTTGCATATTCTGTTTGTTACTGCGATGGATACGATACCTACCTATTTTACCTAACTCGACTCTACCTAGGAACCTACAAGATATTGCTACATAGAAAGACAAATCATTACTCTTGCAAGAAATTCAATTCAGCTACAACCATATTATATATAATAAGGCGGATTGTAGAATCAATCATTGCAATCCCTTCCACCTAGAAGGAAGACACTGCACCCAAGATCGACACTCTAAACAAGAAGTAAATTCCTCTCCATTCTTTATGACGATTTCCGTACTTCATAGGGACATATAGTCTCCTCGTAGGAACGCTTTTGGAAGAATGTTGATTAAGCGTTGTTCATGGAGAGGAAAAGAGAAAAGAAGGGAAAAATTTGGGCGGGAATATTGGGTTTTATGCTGGGCGGTGGGTGGAGTGGGTCATGTGATATTGGCTGGGTTATGCATAAGCGTTGTGTATATTACTCATCTATGCTTTTGTGCATGCGGTGACTTTCAACCCCGCGGTGGGATGAAAAGTTGATTTTTCTTCTGATGCTCAAGTTGGTTTGAGTACTCGGTCTGTCTCCTGGTAGGTCATTCCTTTTCATTGTTTATCTCTACTTCCCTTGATTATTTTATATTTTTCTGTGTCTTCTTGTCAATTGACTCGGAGTCTGAGTCTGAGTCTCCTGTATCTGCTTGTCGGTCCTTTTTCGTCGGTTCATTTTCGGATTGATTGCTTCGGTGTTTTCAGGAGACTGACATCCGGTTCAATTATAGGTACCTACCTCAGTTCAATATGTCTCAGCAGAAGTCTGGTAAGGTTTTGTCTCTTTCGAATTAGTTGATGCCGGGCTTGTAGAGTCTTCTGCCAAGCGGTGGTGCTTTTCCCCACATTGGTGATTGATTTGTATGATGGAGGGCAATTGGCTAACAGGTGTTCGTTACAGCCATTCTCTCGGTCTACAACAAGACCGGTCTATTGGACCTGGCCAAAGGTCTTAACAAGCACAATGTCCGTCTGCTTGCATCCGGCGGTACTGCGAAGTTGATCCGTGAAGCCGGGTTCCCTGTTGAGTGAGCATCCTTCCTGGAGGATAGTATTTGGCATAGACTAATTGACTAGGGATGTCTCGGCCATCACCCAAGCCCCGGAAATGCTTGGTGGTAGGGTCAAAACCCTCCACCCCGCCGTCCACGGCGGTATCCTTGCCCGTGATATCGAGTCCGATGAGAAAGATCTCGCCGAGCAGAATATCGCCAAGGTAGACTTCGTCGTCTGCAACCTGTACCCGTTCAAAGAGACTGTCAACAAGGTCAATGTCACCATTGAGGAAGCTGTCGAGGAGATCGATATTGGCGGTGTCACTCTTCTCCGTGCCGCGGCTAAGAACCACGCTCGCGTTACCATCCTTTCTGATCCTCAGGATTACCCCGAATTCCTGAAGCAGCTGGACGCGGGTGAGATTACCGCTGATGCTAAGAAGCTCTATGCCCTGAAGGCGTTCGAGCAGACTGCGGACTACGACTCAGCGATCTCGGGCTTCTTCCGCAAGCAGTATGCTGGCAATGGTGTGCAGCATATGACTCTCCGTTACGGAACTAACCCCCACCAGAAGCCTGCCTCTGCCTACATGCCCCAGGGTAAGCTTCCTTTTACGGTTCGCAATGGCTCGCCTGGCTACGTCAACTTGCTTGATGCGCTTAATGCTTGGCCTCTGGTCAAGGAGCTTAAGCAAGCTCTTGGTCTCCCTGCTGCTACCAGCTTCAAACACGTCTCCCCTGCCGGTGCCGCTGTCGGCGTTCCCCTGAGCGAGAAAGAGCGCAAAGTCTACATGGTCGATGACATCGCAGGCATTGAAACATCCGGCCTCGCCCAAGCCTATGCCCGTGCCCGTGGTGCCGACCGCATGTCCAGCTTCGGCGATATTCTCGCCCTCAGCGATGTCGTCGACGTCCCAACCGCGAAGATCATCTCCCGGGAAGTCTCCGACGGAGTCATCGCAGCCGGCTACACCCCTGAAGCCCTGGAGATCCTCTCAAAGAAGAAAGGCGGCAAATACCTTGTTCTAGAAATGGACGACACCTACGTCCCCGCCCCCGAAGAAACCCGCACTCTCTACGGCATCCAATTAACCCAACACCGCAACGATGTCGTCATCTCTCCCCAGAAGACCTTCAATGCAGTCGTTACCCCCAAGGACCTGAAATCTCTTCCCGAATCGGCCCTCCGCGATCTTACCGTCGCTACCATCGCCCTGAAATATACCCAGTCCAACTCCGTCTGCTACGCCCTCAACGGACAAGTCATTGGCCTGGGAGCCGGCCAGCAGAGCCGTATCCACTGCAACCGTCTTGCGGGTGACAAGGCTGATAACTGGTGGATGCGTTTCCATGATCGCGTTATCGGTATCAAGTGGAAGCAGGGTACTAAGCGCGCTGATAAGAGTAATGCTATTGACCTGCTTTGCTCGGGTCAGACGCCTCGTAACGATGCCGAGAAAGCAGAGTACGAGCGTGTCTTTGAGGAAGTCCCTGCTCCTTTCACTGAAGAGGAGAGGAATGCTTGGTTGAAGAATCTTAGTGAGGTTGCAGTTTCTTCTGACGCTTTCGTATGTCCCTTCCCTCATTCTCTGCAATATATCAGACCCATATTAACAGATTATAGTTCCCCTTCATCGACAACGTCTTCCGCGTCGCCCGCTCAGGTTGCAAGTACGTCGCCGCTCCAACGGGTAGCCAGAACGATGCATCTGTCTTCGATACTGCTGAGAAGCTTGGTATCGTTTTCATTGAGCAGGGTACTAGGTTGTTCCATCACTAAATTGGACTTTGGGTCTAAAAAGCTTATGGGTGATGATAGTTTGTATGTATGCCGTTATGGATTTAGTGTAGATAGATATCAATTTACTGTTCGCTTCCAATGTTATGATGCTATTTGACCCTAGGTAAGTAAGATTACTCCGCTATTAGGACTATTCATAGCTTGCCTATCACTAGTCTTTTCCGATCATGTATGGAAGCCCATTTGGTTTGAAGTAGAATAAGCGGACGCAAACCTTGGAAGCCAGAATAACAGCCGAGAGTCGATCTAAGTCTGCTATAATACTATTCCCGAGGAACAAGGAATTGAGCTTAGCTCTACTATGATAGGGATATTTAGCAGGAAATTAATTGGTTGTATTAAATGAAAAGAATAAGTAGTTAGTTGTTCTCTCTAATAAATAATGTCACCCCTGCTCCTAGAACCGAGGAAGCAGGACACGAATAGTACAAAGGAACTGTTCGACAGCATGCTCCTATTGCGGTGCAGCATCTAGCATTGTGATCTCACTCACTACGCCCAAAGGTCACCGTCAGCGAGAGCGAGAGGTATTTTTTCGAAGGTTTGCCTATGATCTAATATCCATGTCACCTTAATGAAAACAGGCGTTTCATAACATCACAGACCATGCAATGCCGAGCTGATAGAAATTCCATGCACCTATACATTGGACTTAAACGTGCACAATGACGATATGATTTTCAATATACCCCCATATTATAAGGACGACGCAATTCTTTTTTTTAGATACTCCCAGAAAACAGATAGGGGGAGATTCTCTAAGCCCGAGGAGAATACTTGACATAGCTAACCGTTTCTACAAGTTTTGATTTGCCACCTGACATATTACCACAGAAGCTAACCCTAAGTTGCCATCATGAATTGGTAAAAACTTGATTTATACTTGTCTTGACATTTCGTTTTTAAGAATGCGCAACTGCCCAAAACTCTAGAGCTATTAATTCCCAGAAACCGCTTTATTATTGAATCGAAAGCCACATTTTGACTGATATCTAGTCCAGAGAATTGATGAAATCATGCCCGGTGACTCGAACACTGAAGGTCCTCACAACTCCAAAATTGCAAACAAGCTGGATCCCCGTGTCCATAGCGCCAATGGTACGTTTTTGCTCTATATCACGATTCAAATAATAATTGGAACTCTTGGCTAATTTGTATACCCCATAACGAAGAACACTCAGAAGATGAAACGTCCCAACTGGGCTCTGCCCATGACTTTGGAAAGGGTGGTACCTCTGGTCGTCATAATAGCAATATCGCCAACGCGCTAGACCCTAGGGTAGACTCTCAGTCTAAAGAAAATGATGACAACACTGAGGGCCTTGATCCTCGTGCTGATCCAGCGAACAGGGTTGTTACGGGTGAGAAGGCTGCCTTTGAATAACGTCCTGTAAATTTTTGGCGGAGTTCGGATGATTCTTCAACATTGATAACAACATGATCGAGATTTGGAATATGCCCTCTTTTTCATATCTGTTGTTAGCTAGCTGTGTTACCAAATAGCGTAGCGGGACTATGAACGATGTATTTATCTAGGCTAGCTATTAGCAGTAATGTGTAATATGTAAGAAAGACAGGAACCAGTTCAACCTCTTGACCTGCGTACATAGAATTTTCCAGTCCTTTTTTTTTTTTTTTTTCTTTTTTCCCAACCACCAAGCTTACCAGTACTTGGTGATGTCTCACAAGATAAATAAATCGTGTATTTTTCTATAGACCATTGTGATATAAGGACTGACCATATCGGACCATGTAACGAGTGACTGCTTTAACGACCGATCGGGATCATTTCTGAACGGTCTCAACCTGAACAGGCTCCAACTCATGTGTCGCTTTTGTATACAAGCCAGGATTCTCTTTGACAAGCTTCAACAGTTCCCCTTTATACAAGTCGGGATCCTCTTTGACGAGCTTGACCAGTTCCTCTAGCTGCTTCTTCTTATCGGGGATCTGAGAGATCTCCTCCTTCCTTTTCATAGACTCCTTTTTCCTCTCCTCTTGATACTCCTTTTCGGCCTGGATATCCTCTTCCGTCATGCCCTCACAGTCAATCTGCACCTCGATGGAGCTTTGATTTAGCTCCTCTCTCTTTCTTTCTTCCTCTTCCTGTTTCTGTTTCTCTTCCTCCCTCTTCGCTCTTTCTGCTTCTCTATCAACCTTTTGATAGTCGATAATATCACCCTTGTCGTTGCGAATAGGGCGAACTTTCTCATGGCCCGTTACATTTCCATTCTCGTCCGTAATAGCCCGGAGGATTATTTCCTCTCCTGCCTCCATTGGCTGTTCCTTGAGTATCTGCAAGTGGTTAACATGAAACAATTCAAAGCTAGGGAAAGCACTCTTACAGAGTTGTTAAAGAACTTGCTGAAGGTCCTCATCCTGTAATACACACCCCAAAAGGACACGACCAGTCCCTTGTCGCCCTGTCCCAGGTTAGCCACCAAGTTGTGCAAACCAAAAGGGTCGTTCATTTACCTCCTTAGCTTCATAAGTCGACCAACCCTCACTTTTCAACTTTGCAAGCGAGCTTCCACCAGCGCCCAGTTTCCCGAACCCGGTCGCTCCCACGTCGAGCCCCAAGTTGAAGTCACGGCTGCTGTCGCTGGTCATGGTGATGGCACATTCCGGAGTAACCCATGTCTCCTGGATGGCCCAGAGGCCATATTTTTCAATGTCTTTTCTCCAGTCCCCCTTGGCCAGCGTATTTCCGTTCGTTTTTATCCAGTCTCCAATGGGATGGCCAAAGGGCGGTTTGTACTTTTGATGCTTCACTAAATGCCCCGTCACAAGTGCCGCCTTTTTCATTGACCCCTTCTTATACTTGCCCTCACTGGACACGTCGACTGGCGCCGCAGACATGGCACCCGACAGTCCACCCGTCCCACGGATACTCTGTTCATCTTCACTTTCTGAAGACTTGGTTTTCCACATGATCTCTCTCGGCTCGAGCATGGTTAGCGTGCGATTGAATGGAGTGAGCTTAGCCTCCTTGAGGGATTCGGGCTTAGACAGGTCGGCGATTTCATTCCAGCTTCCGGATCTGTCAAAGAAACCCACGGATCCCGGATGGAGATCAGTGTACCGCTGGGGATAGTAGAGGAACCGACCCTCTGAATTGGCTTTCATCAGCTCTGCATACTGTTCTGCCTGGGTTTTGTCCGACATGTTGATGGATGTGCGACAGGCGATAAGACTTTGGAAATTTGAATCAATGTAGTTATTAAGGGAGGAAATGTGCGGTGTTAAATAGATTTCTGACCCTCCCGCACACAGTAAATAAAGACTGGACAAAACCTGCAGACAACATGTCATTGAAGTGGTTCTGTTTGACCGTATTTTCCTGTCGATCGACCCATTTTGAAATGAGCTACGCCTGTATGAAACAGAGACTGGTTTTCAGACAGTTATCCCCACTAGGATAGGCCAATTGACCCCTTTATAGCAGACGCGTACTCTGCCAACTCGCCCCAGATTCAGAAGAGGGTCATATAGAGGCACAGTACATCTTGACTCGAGAGAATAAGTGGAGACGGTGGGTCTTTCAGCGATCCACCGATATGTTTGGTCTAAGATATATGTTTACTATCAGTTGTTAACAAATCGGGTATCAGATTCAACTCCAGATATCTGCATAAAGATTATTTTATTCTCGCGTAAATGCTTAGGTCCACTACTATTTAGATCGCCACTTCTCAGCTCGCCATAAGTTCTGCAATAGTAAGCAATTAAGTAATGATCATACTAATATTTCTAATATATTTGTCACAGTTTGGCTTATCACCAGAGTCGTCTAGATACTTATTGAGATACATGCTAGGGATAAGGAATTCCTATTCGGGCTCTAAGTAACGCCTCTAAATGGCTACAGGACCCCTATACAAACCGTAGTTAGAGTAGACCGCGCCAAACTCATGAGTGGACACCAGGCTCCTCTTACCTGCGCACGGGCTCTCGCGGGCGGGTTATGATGTCGCCCTGCTTATTATATGTGAAGCCCTAATTAACTATACCTATGATGCCTCAGGCTACGAAATCAGTATCGGCTGAGCCACATGATGGCGGCTCCCATGCAAACGCTGTTTTCCCATTATAATAGAACTTTTTCTCTCTATCAGTTCCTTCTTGTAATTAATTGTAGGTCTGCCCCTGAAACTACCAGTCCACACAAGAGGATCTTCCATTTGTTTCGATAGTCAAATATGCAGCTCACTGACGGTGTCGCTTAGCGTGGTCCGTTGATCGATGAACATCTCGTTTGGTGTGGTCCAGCGAACCGCGCTTGTTAGACGCCAGTTCACTGCTGCAGTAAATGTTAACGTCTTCGCAGAGGTCTGCGTAGCAAGATAGTGAGCCACTCTTTGACTTCAACGGACAAAACACGATGTTATTTGAGAACAAGACATATGGATATGGCATTCAATCGAAGTCAGGAATGGCTTTGCTCTCATTCTTTCTCTGCCTGTGAAGTATTATAGCCCTGGCTGCCTTCCAATGCGCTCTCCAGGAGTCTCCAGAGAAGCCCATTGCTTGATTTTCCCTGCCCCACACTCTGTAGTGAGAGGAACAAGGAGTCAATCTCCAAGTCCACCGTTTTCAGGTTCTAGAGCAGCTTGCTTAGTGCCTAGAGGTTAAGACTATAGGCAACTAATGAGTCGCTGTTACGAGCTTGTAGGCCTGTTTCTCGCTTAGAAATAGATGTTGTACCCTCTTCATTAAATACGATGTCCATGGTAAACTTGGGATTCAGTGTTAGCTCGATGCCCCCTTGCTGAGTATACATGTGACCGGCCAAGCTCTTGTCGACAGTGTAGGCCTTTACTGCACCACGTGTGCCTCCAGCTCCATATGGGAAGCTGACATGAGCATACGCACCGTGGAAGGCAGTATTGGTTTGGGTGCGAAGATGAGTAGTGAAGTCACTAAGCTGCTGTGAGTAAGTAAAATCCCAGCATCGCAATATAGTCGTATTCCTTATCCCGAAAAAGAAACATTCTTTACAGATATTCCCATTTCGATATAGTAGCTTGGCTTGAATGACATAATTCCAGCATGCGAGAACATAATATCGGAATTGGGGACATTGTGAGCTGAATACATCTTGTAATTTGTTTCAATGGTACTTCCAGTGACTTGAATGGTGGAATCGAAATCGAACATGTAACCCACAAACTCATATGCTTCATCAAGACCGAATGGCTACAAGGTCCCAATGAAAGTAAAAACAAACTTTTACTATTGCCTAATATTCCTTTTCCAACGGCCAAATGTCCTCCATCGCCCCGCTGTTGGCAGAAGTACATAGTGACAAGTAGAACCAGGCAAGACCAGTTATCGGGCAGTGTCCGACACCCCGATAGGGGGAGATGTTCGTAGCCGGACGCTTCCACCATGCATCCACTACCTTGATCGTTGTACTGTGAAATAATAGATAGTCCTGTTCCATATCCTCGGGAAAGGAAAGATCCGCTAGCATAAACACTGTAGGTCTGTCAAGTACGAGACAAGCATAATTGCGAGCCGGTAGCTGGATGTAGTCCTCTTCATCGAGCATCTGTAACGTCCGCAGTTGGGCCCGAAACTCCTCGCGAACGCGATCGTCCGATGCGCCGGATAAGTTCTCTTCGTCTAACACGACGTCGAGTTTAAATCGGCGGTACGCCTCATCAGCATAGGCAGATGTAGACAGCTGTCTAACATTGCGGCGGGTTGCCTCGATGAGATGATTCATAGCCTGGGGAAGCTTTTCTAGTACATCGGGAGAATAGTCCGTAGCGAATACGTAGAAGCCCCATGTTGGATTACAGGTTACAATGCCATTGTAAATAACTTCGTCGAGATGTTGGACTTCTTGAATTAAACGCAATATCTCATCCTCAAGCAAGGAATTTGCGTAGTATTCTGCATGCATCGAATCTAAATATGTGGCGGGGTCTGATTCCTCGCGTACAGCCTCAACAGGTCGTATAAGGTCCCTAATATTAGGTACAGCACCGGGCCCAAAAGATCGTGGGGTGAAGTTGCGGGTTCTGGGGACTGGGCGTGTGTTGAGGGTTGGGTCCGGCGGGGTGGTCGGGCGCAGACTAGCAGCTGTTCTCCCACGAGTAGTCATGGTAAATAAATGGAAGTGGAGAGGAGGATGTTGAGTTCAGAAGGTGTCGAGGTGAACGTGTCCTTTAAGTACAAGCAAGCATATAGACCTTTGTCAAGTAAGGAAGGCCGGGTTTGGAATTTCCCTCTCCTGGAGATGATGGAACGGTCCATAGCAGGCAGAAACCTGGTAGCTTACGTACCTGTTGTAGACCTTAGCGCCTATGTTGCCTTGGGGTTGACTGTCTAGTCATCCACGCACAGAGTCTTCTCCTTTTCTCCTGTTCCATAGCTTTCAACATCAATACCAATGTATTGCAAACGCAGACCTGGAGCACGCATTAGTTTATCTACAAGCAGACAAATTTGCTCAAGAATTCAATAATGGGACCAACTCCAGTGCCCATAAGGACACGGACTGAAGCGTGAACCTGGTATCGACTTGGGCTCGACTTGTTACCCACAACGGAATAGCATGAGCTTTGACACCCAGCCAAAAGTGACGGAGGAAAAAATCTGCCGTCGATATCCACCGTACTTACGGCTACCTACCTGCGGGGCTAGGCAACAGTGCGCCTAAATCTCAAGTGAGAAGCAAATGTTCAGTAAAGTCAACTTTTCCCAGAATAATCTACTTGTTTTGGAATTTGCTGCCTGGCTTTATAGTCCTCTGGTTCTGATAAGATTCACCTATCTTCATTTACACCAAGCTATGATACACGGAAAGAAAAAGGCTTCATGGAGGGATCAAAAAGCCTGATCTTGCCGAACCGGACAAGAGACAGGACAGCGATGATCTGGAAACCATTCTCGGCATTAAAATGGTAAGAGAACTGGCCGTTACGTGTGTTGCAATCGGCTTCTTAAGTAGAAGATGGGGATTCCCTAGGGGTGGCCTGCTATCAGTCACATCGTTAAGTCTAGTATTAAATCGCGCTATAATTATGGTATTCCTGGTTCCATCCTCCGCAATCCTAGTTTCAGAAATCCATCAAGTAGCTCAGCTCCAAGGTCCGAGAGAACTGGTGTGACGGGCGTCAGGAAGGAGCCGGCAAACATCTACAGAGGATACACCATCCTGACCATATACTATATCAAAGTGCCAGTAAAGGGTAGACTATTTACCTGTCCGCATAGGATCCCTTTTCCCATTATCCATTTATAAATCAATATTCACATCCTGCTCTAGGACCAGGAATTTATTGTCTGCACACACTGCAAGAGTTCGTAGTCAGTCGATAATATGGCCTCACATTGTCAGTCGTCGTGGGTAAAAAGCCAATAAAAAAGAAAAGGGTTGGAGTATTTAGCTAATTTAATTAGGCATATTTAAATGCCCTTCTATCAGAGTCGCCGTCGGCACATGGAACGTCGGTATCTCTAGGTTCTGCAGTATTTGAGTCGGTGCAGTCCCATAGGAATTCTCGAGTATGAGAGATTTCAAAATGAGTAGCCGCATGCCACAGCAGAGCCCTCGGCTGGCTTGTGAAGCTGTTCTCGGGTCTCTTGCGTGATATCACCGGTTATACTCCCGAAATCTTTAACTGCGGTCAAGTACTTAGAAAAGCAAAACACAGGTAAGATATGAATACGTACCAATTAATAAGTAGATCATACTACTCCATAAAGATTTCTCAGAATTCTCAGCTCAGCGGACTGACGGATACCCGCCAAGTTCCTAGATATTCAGTCTCAGTCCCTTGAATAACCCCATTGACCGAGTGTCCTTCTAGAGAATGATTACCTTGTTTGGTTGCTCCCCAGCAAGAGTCCCCAGTGAAGCCTCGAAGTCCGATGATTGTCGAGACGAATCCTAAAAAATTCCTCCATAAGGTGACACAGGCTGTGAATGACCATACACGTCCACATCCGGATGCAAACTAAAGTTGCAAGATGCTTGGAACCGGAGTTTCTGGGACGCAATCATTATCTGTTTTTATGTCGTAGTATACACCATGTAGAGAGGGCCTTTTATGAGGATATCTTCATAAGGAATAGGCGCCTTATACAATATGTTTCGTGAAGGAGAAATTAGGCAAGTATATAAAAGAGGTAAGCAAGACCCTTATGGACTGTTTTGGTTTAATGCAGATTTATAATTGTAAGCAGATAAGGAAGGTAGGATAGTATGAAGGTAAAAAAGCCTTGGAATTGATAACTACCCTACTATGGAGCTGTTAATGATAGGTATAAGGAAGGAAGGAAGGAAGGAAGGAAGGAAGGTGATGGGCAATGGGAATCTATCAAGTGTCACGTGACTCGAGCTTATTAGGCGGTATGATTCTGCCATTAGCCTACAATAATTACCTTATTAAGTAACCACTAGATACACTACTATAATAGACGAGAATCGCGTTAGTTCTGCTATAGAATAATGTTATTCCTAAGGAATAAGGAATTGGGCTTAGATATACTGTAAGAGTGCTATTTACTAGCGAATAATTAATTGTATTAAATAAATGAATAAGTAGTTAGTTATTCTATCTAATAAATGGAATTCTATGTGTTCTATATAATTTTAGTAGAGATGTGGGAATTGTATGTATCAAACAAGCTCATATCCATTTTCCTCAAAGGTGCGGAGTAGATTATGGCTGACACTTGTTCTAGACGCACTGACAATCACTAATCAATCAATCGCCGAATCTAGGAATCGGGTCTACTACCGGTCATAGTGAAGTGTGGGGTAAAGTCCCGAGCTCTGAGAGGTACCTAGATGATAGCCGCACGGGTAGAATCAACAACTGTTTGTTTCCAGAGCAGGAGAACGCCACCTCACGGCATCAACCGGCGAGTTGATGGAAAGCGCCGGTACGTAGCCGGGATCATGATGTGACACTGGCGCGGTCGAGAACAGAACAGCGTAGTAGAGGATTGCACGGTGAAGTTTCATATATCAGCCGCTGGGCCAGTCAAAAGCAGGAAATATCCATGACTAAGGCATAAAGATCTGTGCAAATGCCGGCAAATAATCTTAACGGGACTTGTCATTCGCAATGGCACCGCCAAGGCGAAGAACCCGCGGTTGGCCCTCGGTGTGGGAAAAAAGCAAGATTAGCGAGAACATTTGGCGGGAAAACCTCTGCTCCAAAGGAACTGTTGAGGAGTAGCGATGATACGAAAATGGTTTCCCTCGGAGGAATCATCAGCTTTACCATTGACAGGAAACAGGCGAACCACGAGAATCAACGAGTCAAGATCATTCACTGACGAGAAGTGGAAACGGCCGAGGCCCGAGAGGGTCCGGGGGGTATCTGGATCTCCATCAGTCATGAAGGGGAGGTACCCGCGGGAACGGACTACCTCTCCGGGTTGAGCCCTGGCTATGTCGATCAGTAAGGGAGGGGAATGGCTATTCTCGGAGCGGGAGGAGTTACTCCGTAGTTGTAGCGGTCGATCATGGCGATTATTTCATCGACGTTGGTGGAGCGAGAACACCCGAGGTAATGAGAATCCGCATTGGCCCGATGATCTAGTAGGAATGTGTATAATGGAGGAGAAGTAGGTACTGTAAGGTATACACAATAGACAGAACAGAGATAATTGAGTAGGTAAGGAGATTGAGTAAGAGTAGCTGGAGATAACTCGGTGTACCGGTGAAGCAGAAGAAGGAAAATCACCTCATCCTTTTTAAGGTCCTGTGATCTCCCCGTGACCGGCTCAACTTTTCTCTGTTCCTTTTCTTTGATTAACTTCCTTTTTAAATTTATTTCCAGCTATTAATTTGAATTGATCCTTGACTTTGGGCCATTCCTTGTCTTCGTATATCGAATTTTCTTCCGAAACCGGCCCTTTTTCTTCTCCCCCCCACGAGCTCCCCCTCTTGAGCTACTCTTAAGGTACCGGTTCTCCAATATCCTTGACTCATTCCCGGTCCTTTATTAACTCTCTACCCTCTACGTCTTACAGCCAGATTCGTCCTTCCCTTTTTCCTTTTCCCCTTTCTTTCCTCTTTCCCTTCCTCCCTGTCTGTCATCCTCGTCTTCCTACCCCGCATTATCTTCCACGATGGCTGTTCCTCTCACTCGGCCTGAGGAGGCCACTGTTGAGACCGAACTGATGGAAGAGCATCATGAGCGCTTCCAGCATTCGGTACATCGTCGCCTTCGGGCCAATTCCACTATCATGCAGTTTCAGAAGATCCTAGTCGCCAACCGTGGTGAAATCCCCATTCGAATCTTCCGTACCGCCCACGAGCTTTCTCTGCAGACTGTTGCCGTTTATTCTCATGAAGACCGTCTGAGTATGCATCGTCAAAAGGCTGACGAGGCTTACATGATTGGCCGTCGAGGCCAGTATACTCCTGTCGGTGCTTATCTGGCCGGTGACGAGATCATCAAAATTGCCGTCGAGCATGGCGTTCACATGATTCACCCCGGTTACGGTTTCCTCTCAGAGAATGCCGAATTCGCCCGCAAGGTCGAGAAGGCTGGCATTATCTTCGTTGGCCCCTCTCCCGACACCATTGACGACCTCGGTGACAAAGTGTCTGCCCGTCGATTGGCTATTGAGAGCAAGGTTCCGGTTGTCCCCGGTACCGAAGGTCCTGTTGAGCGCTACGAGCAGGTCAAGGAATTCACAGACACATATGGATTCCCTATTATCATCAAAGCTGCCTTCGGTGGTGGTGGCCGCGGTATGCGTGTCGTTCGTGACCCCGCCGAGTTACGTGGTTCCTTCGAACGTGCTACCTCGGAAGCCCGCACTGCCTTTGGTAACGGAACCGTCTTCGTCGAGCGCTTCCTCGACCGTCCCAAGCACATTGAGGTTCAGCTTCTGGGTGATCACCAAGGCAATGTTGTCCACCTCTTTGAGCGTGACTGCTCCGTCCAGCGTCGTCATCAGAAGGTCGTTGAGCTGGCTCCGGCCAAGGATCTGCCTACCGATGTGCGGGACCAGATCCTAGCTGATGCTGTAAAGCTCGCCAAGACTGCGAAGTATCGCAACGCTGGTACAGCTGAGTTCCTGGTTGACCAGCAGAACCGCCACTACTTCATTGAGATCAATCCTCGTATCCAGGTCGAACATACTATCACCGAAGAAATTACCGGCATTGATATCGTTGCCGCTCAGATTCAGATCGCCGCAGGTGCCACTCTTGAGCAACTCGGGTTGACCCAGGACCGTATCTCGGTTCGTGGTTACGCCTTCCAGTGCCGTATCACTACTGAAGATCCCTCAAACGGCTTCTCTCCTGATACCGGAAAGATTGAGGTGTACCGTTCGGCTGGTGGTAACGGTGTTCGTTTGGACGGTGGAAATGGTTTCGCTGGTGCTATTATTACCCCTCATTATGACTCCATGTTGGTCAAGTGTTCCTGCCGAGGTTCGACCTACGAGATTGTGCGCCGCAAGATGCTGCGTGCTCTTGTTGAATTCCGTATTCGCGGTGTCAAGACCAATATTCCTTTCCTGGCTTCTCTTCTGAGCCACCCTACTTTCATTGACGGTACTTGTTGGACCACTTTCATTGATGATACCCCCGAACTGTTCGCCCTCGTTGGCAGCCAGAACCGTGCCCAGAAACTGTTGGCTTACCTTGGTGATGTTGCTGTCAACGGCAGCAGTATCAAGGGCCAGATGGGAGAGCCCAAGTTCAAGGGCGAAATCATCAAGCCCCAGCTGCTGGATGCAGCTCATAAGCCCATCGACGTTTCTCAGCCTTGCTCTCAGGGTTGGAAGCAAATCCTGGACAAGGAAGGTCCCGCTGCATTCGCTCGCGCCGTTCGCGCTAACAAGGGCTGTTTGATCATGGATACCACCTGGCGTGACGCCCACCAGTCGCTTCTGGCTACTCGTGTGCGAACAATTGACATGCTGAACATCGCCCACGAGACTAGCCACGCATACTCCAACGCGTACAGTTTGGAGTGCTGGGGAGGTGCTACTTTCGACGTGGCCATGCGCTTCCTTTATGAGGATCCTTGGGACCGTCTTCGCAAGCTCAGGAAGGCTGTTCCTAATATCCCATTCCAGATGCTGCTCCGTGGTGCCAACGGTGTTGCCTATTCCTCTCTCCCTGACAACGCCATCTACCACTTCTGCAAGCAAGCCAAGAAGATCGGCGTGGATATCTTCCGTGTATTCGATGCTCTCAACGATATCGACCAGCTCGAGGTCGGTATGAAGGCTGTCCAGGAGGCTGGTGGTGTCGTCGAGGCTACTATCTGCTACAGCGGTGACATGTTGAACCCAAGCAAGAAGTATAACCTCAAGTACTACCTTGACCTCGTCGACAAGATCGTCAAGCTCGGTACTCACGTGCTGGGAATCAAGGATATGGCTGGTGTGCTCAAGCCTCAAGCCGCCCGTCAGTTGGTCGGCTCCATCCGTGAACGTTACCCCGACCTCCCCATCCACGTCCACACTCACGACTCTGCGGGTACTGGTGTGGCTTCCATGATCGCCTGTGCTCAGGCCGGTGCAGATGCTGTCGATGCCGCTACCGACAGCATGTCTGGAATGACCTCCCAGCCTAGCATTGGTGCCATTCTGGCCTCGCTTGAGGGTACTGAACATGACCCCAAGCTCAATCTCGCCCATGTCAGAGCCATCGATTCCTACTGGGCTCAGCTTCGTTTGCTGTACTCTCCCTTCGAGGCCGGTCTTACCGGCCCCGACCCTGAGGTCTACACCCACGAAATTCCTGGTGGCCAGCTGACTAACCTCATCTTCCAAGCCAGCCAGCTTGGCCTGGGCCAGCAATGGGCCGAGACCAAGAAGGCATACGAGTCTGCCAACGATCTCCTCGGCGACATCGTCAAGGTCACACCTACCTCCAAGGTTGTCGGCGACCTTGCTCAGTTCATGGTCTCCAACAAGCTCACCGCTGAGGATGTCATCGCCCGCGCAGGTGAACTTGACTTCCCAGGCTCAGTCCTCGAATTCCTCGAAGGCCTGATGGGCCAACCTTTCGGCGGTTTTCCTGAGCCTCTCCGTACTAAGGCCCTCCGTAACCGTCGCAAGCTCGACAAGCGTCCAGGTCTCTCCCTCGAACCCATGGACCTAGCCAAGATCAAGAATGAGATTCGGGAGAAGTATGGTAGCGCCAGCGAATGCGATGTCGCCAGTTACGCCATGTACCCGAAGGTCTTTGAAGACTACAAGAAGTTCCTTCAGAAGTACGGCGATCTCTCCGTTTTGCCAACTCGGTTCTTCCTTGCCCGTCCTGAAATCGGCGAGG
This sequence comes from Aspergillus sclerotialis, assembly GCA_003589665.1. Lineage (NCBI taxonomy): Eukaryota > Fungi > Ascomycota > Eurotiomycetes > Eurotiales > Aspergillaceae > Aspergillus > Aspergillus sclerotialis. The sequence continues at coordinate 810 of MVGC01000354.1, read as the reverse complement.
AATTCCACGTCGAGCTGGAACAGGGTAAGGTTCTTATCCTGAAGCTCCTCGCCATCGGTCCTCTTTCCGAACAAACCGGCCAGCGTGAGGTCTTCTACGAAGTCAACGGTGAAGTCCGCCAGGTTAGCGTCGACGATAAGAACGCCTCGGTCGAGAACACTGCTCGTCCTAAGGCCGACATCGGTGATAGTAGCCAGGTCGGTGCTCCTATGAGCGGTGTTGTCGTCGAGGTTCGCGTCCACGACAACTTGGAAGTCAAGAAGGGTGATCCTGTTGCTGTTCTTAGTGCTATGAAGATGGTAAGCCGCCGTCTTTCCCCTACCTCATATCCCTTTCTGCAGCAGTTGCTAATGATTATAGGAAATGGTTATCTCCGCTCCTCATAGCGGAAAAGTGTCTGGTCTGATCGTCAAAGAAGGCGACTCAGTCGACGCTCAGGATCTGATCTGTAAGATCGCTAAGGCTTAATGTGGAGGTCGACTAAAAGTGTATTTGTTTGGCTGGTTCTGGAAAACGATCAAAACGATACGATACCATGGACGGTATGGATGATGTCTTTGAATGATTTGTTTGTGTTAGATTAGAGCGTGTTTCTTTTTTTAATTTTCTGGTATTCATCTACTGCTGGCAATATGTGGATGCTATCGACGGATCGAGTTTGAATATATCCTTTGTTCATTTATCCACTATATACATATCATCTCATCTTCAGGAGTAATTATCCATGAATCTAAAGCCTACTCCGAACGCGATCATCACCCCTATCTGCCGCCCTCAAAATCCCCCAAACCCTCAACGCCTCATCCCACA
>MVGC01000353.1:0-26039 GCA_003589665.1 Aspergillus sclerotialis | reverse complement strand
GGAACGATAACCCTCAAAACCCCATCAACAAGTCTCCCCTCAATTCCATCCACCAAAACCGTAGCGGGAACCTCTCGGGTTCCCAGTCTAACCTCTCTCTCAAAAACACCGATCTCTCTCCCACGCTCCGCAACAACAAGACCACGATGCATCTCCTCATCCAAATCAGGCCTGTACACAACTCCCGCAACACGCAGGACCGATTCCTCAACATCGTACTCAACAGATAAATCCTCTTTCTTTGCGCCAGGGAGAGAAACATGGATTATATAGTGGCTCGACGTGGAGATTATGTCGATGGGAGGCGTGAAATCTACTTGCCCCTGGGCCTGGGAGTGGGGTTGGTTAGGGAAGAGTTGCTCAAGGGTAGCGCCGAGATTGGTCGCGAGGTTCTGGAGGAAGGTTGGGATCTGAGATGCCCCTGGTTCTTGGGACTCAGATCCATGGCCATGGCCATGGCCACGGCGAGACCCATGGCAGCCTCCTCCACGATGGTGACCTCTACCCCATCGGTGAGGAGGGCCTCTAGGACCACCGAAGGAGCCAAAACCTCCCCAGGGGGTGTATCTGTATCCGTACCCGTGTCCCGGGGTGGTGAAGGGGAAGCCACCGAATCCCATCCCATACGGATGGAAGCCGCATCCACCCCATCCGTGACCACGGCGCCAGTCATGGCCTGAACGGTCCTGTGACTGTTCTCCTGGTCCGGTGGGAGGCTGGGGTTCAGGGTAAGAGGTCGTATCGGCGCCAGCGGAGCGGGATGACTCCCCTCCTTGCTGCTGGTGGTCCGCTGTGGTATCATGGTACGGTGGAGGATTCATCGTCCGCGGGCCGAAATTGAAAGGATTATTCTCGAGATTGGCGAGGAAGTCCCAGAAGGGGTGGTGGGGTGGTTGGTTTAGTTCGTAGAGGTTGGCCATGTTGTTTATCACTTTGTTTGACTCTGGCTAGGGCAGATAGACAAGATAGAAAGGCCAATGAGAAGAGCTAAACGAGAAATAAAAAGTAAAGAAAAAAAAACCAAACTGGCTTGACGATTCTATCCTAGCATGGTGAAATCTCCCCTCTTATATTCAAGTATACAAGCTAGGCAGACGCAAATCGTAAGCCAGTAGGTCTACGTACACAGTTTGCCTGCGAGGGTGGTACATGACTGAGTAGAATTTACATGAAAGATCTAGAATTGTCTTGTTGGATTGGTAATAGGGGAATACGGTTTCATCTGATCTGGTTGATCATATTGGGAGGTGACGCATGCTGTTGTTGACTGGGGGCTGAATAATTGGAAGGGAGTAGAATGGGATAGTTGCTTGGGATGAGTGTAGTGGGTGTGATTCTGTGTCCTTGTAAGTTATAGTGATAACTTTGATTGTATAAGGCACCAAGAGGTGGAGGGATATTGTATAGATATCAACAAGTTGAAGGACTTGATGCAGTTCACTTGCTGGTGTAGATGTAGATATTCTGACTAATAAATTAGTCATGTAACAGCCACAGTGGCTGGTATATGTGGCTGATGAATGCAGAATGCCCCAAAATGGAAGGTTTTCAAACGTCTAGACAAGCTTCTGTCTGCATTGCACCTGCTTCTTCTACCGTTCCAAATGTGACACATTCCTACCAATCATCGTCAGCGGAATGAGAATGTTCATGTGTTTAGTCGATACTAGACATCGAATTCCTAGAATATCCGAAACATTCCAAGCTCAAGCTACGTAGTTTCTGCCGAGGTCCTCCTCGGCAGATACGAACTTCAGTTTGAAACTTGTCAAATAGGATTGGCTGAGCAGCTCCTCACCGAAAAGATCTTGGGGCTACAGTACATAAAAAGACCTTATCTGGATGCCAACCTAGGCTGTTAATCCACACCTGCGGACTGAGCACCAGACTCCACACGGCAGTCAAGATTTCCGATTCCGAGGACCCGTAGTCAAGCTAGCTACCAAGGATCTTTATACGTTCTGTTCCATTCGTTGATCTCTTCTGTAAAGCTGCAATGGGCAGTCTGAATCACGACATGCCTAAAATTCCCGAAAATCTTCACACGTGGGTTCTCGGATGGAGTCGGACCCATGGTTCCTCTTCATGATGACTTTTGCGCTTCATATGCATTCTTCAATGAAGGTACACTTTGTGTCTGAATGTCAGGTATTTGGCTGCGCTTTGACCTTGTATATCAAATTGGTTGCGGATGAGGTCATCATGCGCTCATCCTTGCTTTAAATTCAAGTCATTCCGATTGCAGATCTGTACATCTATAAATACTCCACCCATTAGCAATGTTGGAATTGAGCTGCTGGTTTAATCTACGATCCTCCATGCCATTCAACCCAGGCTAAAATACCTACAATGACACGGACAATTGGTCCAGTCCGGCATATTGGCCGGCGGACCCTGGTACATCCCCCTCGCATTCGCACATCTCCTACATTCCAACAATTACTTTCGCGTGAGACTATCCCTAGTTCCTCTCACTACAGTGTTCTTCCCGCTTGTAGACGAACCTTTGCTACTCCTATCCGTCACTCAGAGGCTATTCCCGTATCAGACAAACAAAAGGAGAGAGTGGTTATACTTGGCTCCGGTTGGGGAGGGTATATCTTCTCTCGCAAAGTGGACCCCAAATCCTACTCGCCGGTTATCATCTCTCCTCGATCGTACTTCGTCTTCACGCCGCTTCTTACAGAAACTGCTAGCGGCTCCCTTGATTTCTCTAGCATTGTCGAGCCAGTTCGCGACCCGAAATCCAACGTCGACTTTATCCAAGCAGCCGCCCACTCCGTGGATTTAGAGAAGAAGACTGTCTTGTGCGAAGCAACAGTGGTCAAGAGTGGCGTCACAGAAACACCTCGAACCCAAGAAATCGAGCGACAGCACGATGGACGTCCTGGGGCCCCAGAACTGTTGGAGAGGAGGCGATGGGAGCGCGGGGAAATTTTCGAGGTCCCATACGACAAACTCGTCATTGCTGCGGGCGCCGTCAGCAGGACATTCAACACTCCTGGAGTCCGGGAAAACGCCATGTTTTTCAAGGATATTGGTGATGCGAAACGGGTGAAGCGCCGTGTGCGCGAATGCTTCGAACTGGCTGTATTACCCACTGCAACTCCCGAATTACGCAAATCACTATTGCATTTTGCTATCGTCGGTGCTGGGCCGACAGGAAGTGAACTAGCAGCTTCACTTCGCGACTTCATCCACCAAGACTTGATAGGTCTGTATCCGGCCCTAAAAGGCCTGCCGCGCATCACATTATTTGACGTCGCACCAACTGTACTGTCCATGTTCGACGAGTCGCTATCTCGTTACGCAATGGATACGATGAAGCGTGAGGGCATTGCGGTCCAAACTTCACACCATATTAAGGGTCTCCGCTGGGGAGCTCCCGGGGACAAACCGCCGCATGAGATGGACCCCAAGCGATGTCTGACATTGACGACTGAGGAAGAAGGCGAATTGGGCATTGGTATGTGCGTATGGGTGACCGGAAATACCATGAATAAACTCGTCAAAGAATCTCTTCAGAAAGTCGACCGTCTCCCAACAGCTTCTGTCCTGACAAAAGATGGCCAACCGCCATCGGCGGATATGGAGAAGGGATCATGGCAATATAAGAAGGCACCCAAGTCAGGAGCTTTGCTTGTGGACGGGCAGCTTCGCGTGCAATTAGAAAATGAGGACGGGAAAACCGCCGTGCTTCAAGATGTCTTTGCCCTTGGAGACAACGCGGCTCCAGAAACTGGTGCACCGCCCGCGACGGCCCAGGCTACTTCACAAGAAGCCAAGTGGCTAGCGACGCATTTCAACCAGCATGATATCCAAAACACCCCCCCATTTTCATTCCAAAATATGGGTACCATGGCTTATATTGGAGATGCTCAAGCTCTGATGCAGTTTCCTCACGAAAAGGACGAAAAGGCCGGCAAGCTTTTCCCAAAAGCTCTGAAAGGACGAACAGCGTGGTTAGTGTGGAATTCGGCGTACCTAACGATGACCATCAGCTGGCGAAACAAACTCCGAGTGGGTTTCCGATGGCTAGTAAATAACATATTCGGAAGGGACATATCTAGATTCTAGGCAGAGGAGTTAGATATCCATACATACACAGTACAAACAAAGAGGGTCAAAACATAGCGGTTTGCAGCGGGTAATGACTAAGCTTGACTAAAGCGAAATGCCGAGGCTATGGGGATATCTTCCCCGCATTCCGATTTAAAGACCGACAGAACTCCAACTTCCCATTATCGGCCATTATCACCCATTTTACCTGCCAAAATGCCCCCGTCGTCAGAACCAGCGTATGTTGGAATTGCCCAACGCAAACAAGCCCAGCTCGAGGCTGGAATCCCTGCAGAATGGAAACTCCCTGCCCATATGATACCTGCGGGGATGCTCTCTGTGGCAGACTCCCTCACCAAGGCCAATCAATACAAGAGAGTCAATGTGATGGACATTCCCAGAAAGTCTGGTATTTTAACTCAAAGGCAACTTGACATCACCGAGAAATTTGACGTCCGCGGCCTCTTATCCCAGATGGCTGATGGGAAATTGAGTGCGGAGGAGGTTGCGACTGGATTTTGCAAGGTTAGTTGTCTTGCTACCGCCATGGTAGCCCAATTTCTGGGCTCCTGCCTGGCCACTTTATCTAACAAAATACCAGCGAGCCGCCGTCGCCCACCAAGTAACCCGCTGTCTAACCGAACCCCTCTTCGCCAGCGCCATCGAACGAGCCAAACAACTAGACGAACACCTCCAGCGCACCGGAAAACCAGTCGGTCCACTCCACGGCCTTCCCATCTCCGTAAAAGACTGCTTCCGCGTAAAGGGCGCAGACGCAAGCATTGGCATCGCCTCATTGGCATTCAAACCCTCGACCCTCAATTCCCCCATCGTCAGCCTTCTCCTCTCCCTCGGCGCCGTGATAATCGCCAAAACCAACGTCCCGCAAACAATGGGCGCCCTGGACTCCTGCAACCACCTCTTCGGCCGTACTCTCAACCCGCTCAACCGCCAACTCACTGCCGGAGGAAGCTCAGGCGGCGAGGGTGTTCTTGTCGCTATGCGCGGGTCAATGGTAGGCTTTGGAACCGATATCGGTGGTAGTATTCGTATCCCCGCGATGTGTAATGGGATTTACGGATTTAAGCCTAGTGTCGGTCGTGTCCCTTTCGGTGATCTGGAAAGCGGCCAGATGCCCGGTAAAGGACGGATCTCGCTACAAGCTGTCGGAGGGCCATTGGCAAGCTCCGTAGCTGATCTAGGCGCCGTCATGGCAGAGATCGTCCCTAGAGCTGAACTCTTCGGAGAAGACTGCATTCCCGGCCGATGGGAGAGAGAATCCGCCATCTTGCCCGAGCTCAAGCCTCGGAAATTTACAGTCGGAGTCCTTAGATCTGACGGAATCGTCACACCCTTACCACCCATCGCCAGAATCCTCGACGAAGTCGCCGAGTCACTTCGCCAAACCCCAGGCGTCGAAGTAGTCGAGATCCCCCTCCCAGCCGCACTAAAGAAATGCCAATCCATCGCCGGTCGACTAATGGGCGTCGACGGCGGCGCTACAATGCTCGATATCCTTGAAGAGACCGGAGAACCACTAATCCCGTGGCTAGAGCCACGCACAAAGCGCGGAAACCCTCTATCTCTAGCCCAGCTCGCGCAATTACAAGAACAGCGTAGCGCAGTTGAAAAAGAACTTCTGGCAATGTGGACTATCAACGGCTTTTACACGGACCGTGTCGATGCAATCATTACTCCCGTTGCTCCGCACCCGGTTCCTGAAATCGATCGTTATAATGCTGTGGGGTATACTTCTAGCTTTGTTCTCCTTGACTATCCCGCTGGTACAGTTCCTGTTCGTAACTTCAGGGAGTCGGATCTGGAGACTGGGATTGATATGAATGCGCCTATTCTGGGAAGCTGGGATAAGGCCAATCGTGCTTTATGTATGCATCTCCTATTTAATTTATTGGACTGGATTGCGTGACTAACTTGAACAGGGAACGAGAAAACCGTTGATCGTAGGGTTTATCTGGATTCGCCATTGAGTGTCCAGGTGATTACTCCAAAGCAGCATGACTATGAGCTCTTCCAGGCGATGGAGATTATTGATCGAGCTTCCCAAGCATGGCAGGGAGCAAAATCGGCGGGTTCTAAGTTATAGAGTGGTAGTTTCCTAACATCTTGCCTGAGAATGTAGGGCTTTCCTAATTGGGTTCCCTCACTCTTTGTAAATGAACACAAGTGGGTGTATATGAAGATATGAAGACACTTGAAGCGCTACATGGGTTACCAATATGACCGGGAACTATCCTACCACCTACCATTTAATAAAAGCAACCACTTGCCTACGGGTATGAGTCGGATCCAATAATCTACAAGGGAAAACAAAAATGAAGAAAACCTTGAATAACCAAATAATAATGAAGTAATAATAGTCAAATGGAGACGCTGTCAAGGGTATCTAAGCACAGTATACATCAAAGGACTCCCACACCAGGTAAAAGAGAACGCCTAATGCTCGGGTGCAGAGTTTGGCATTCCGTGCTTGAGACCCCAGTCCCGTGCTTGATTCCGGAGGTCAGGGACAACTTTCAAGAACACCAAGTTACTAACCCAGCTGCTCAAGGTGTCGCGAATGGCGTGATTCCTCGGGCTTGAACCAAGGGAAGTAGTTTTCATGAGGTTGCCAATAAGCATGGTAGTGATGAGATATTCACCACGTTCCAGAGCCTTGATAGCAATCCGCGCAACTTCAGTCGGAGTTTGAGGCTTGTCAGCCTCCTCCATCATCTTGGTCAACTCGGGCTTCATTTTCTCTTCGTTGTCGAAGCCCGGACTCAAGATTCCCATCGGGAAAACGGTGTGGACCTTGACATCACATGCAGGTGCACGGTTCCGAGTTCTGTAAGCACGAGCACCATTGTATATTTCCAACTCTTGGCTCAGAGTGTCAGACAATGAACGCATTGCCGCTTTGGCAGGTGAATAAGGGCCATATCCGGCAATCGGAACGAAGGCGAGAGTAGAAGAGGTAAATACGATATGTCTGGCCGGGTTTGGGGTCTGCTTGCTAGGAGGAACGGTGACAAGCCATTTCTGCAGCACCGCATGTGCCATGTTTGCTGCAGTCCAATATACAGTATCCATCTGGTCCCTCAATGTTTGCATCGAGGTGTCCACGAAAAACCCTGGGTGACAATATCCGGCACAGCACCAGACGACGTCTGGATATTCTCCATTATTCCATTCGGTAGTCTCGTTGATGACCCGCTCACATTCAGTGTAACTGGTAAGGTCGGCACTAATGTAGTGGAATCTTTGCTGAGCAGGGTAACGAGCTGAAGCCTATAGAAGAAGTAAGCAATGTTGATCACGAGCAGTGCACCGGGAGCTGACCTTGAGACCCACGAACGAGTCTTCAAGTTTCTTGATTGTTCGTGCCACAATCACGACATGGGCACCTTTCTCAGCAAGCTGGCAAGCAACTGCCTTGCCCATTCCATCGGAACCACCAGTAACGATCACGGTCTGCAAGACAGTCAACAATCTTACTGGGGCATCATTCTGGTATACATACCCGTCCATCGACAGGAAATTGGTTCTTAGCCTTGAAGCCCATCATCTTGGCAAGTGTATATGAAACCATACAACAGAAAACGAATGAAAGTCCCAACGTAGTGGGGGATATATCATATGGAATTGAGGATAAGGGTTGCATGGAGGAGAGGAAAAGGGAAAAGGAGACAGAAGGGATGCGAGGTAAGAAAACAAAGGGACGGAATCAATTGGTGCTTGCCTTTCTGGGCAGAAATATTGAGGTGAGAAGGAGCTTTGGATGTTTCTTGGAGGGAAATCGCGATAGAAAGGCCAAAATCAAACATTGCAAACATAATTTCTTGGCTTCCATCTCCGCGGGCGGTGAGCAGAGATCCGCCCAAAATTTTATCCAGCTTATCAAGTCGCCTTCCTTGATTGCTTCAGTTGATTTATTTTAAGCACACCATGGCTAAAAAGAGGAAGGCCGGTGGCCGTCCTTCGGGCCAACTGCCTGCGAGCAAGAAAGCCGACTTGGATCGCTCCAAGTTTGACTTCGAAGAGACCTTTGACGACTCCGAGGATGAGTTCCAAGCTGGACGAGACCACATTTTGCTGGAGGAAGCGCCTGATGCGAAGAGGAGGCGAAAGGCCGCACAAGAAGGTTTGTGACTGCGATATATATCAAAGAATATTCAAGTGGATTTCTAACTACTGAACTTGTAGACGAAGTCTTCCAGCCGTCCGATGAAGAAGTTTTGGGCTACGAATCCATGGATGACGATGAGGAAGATGATGAGGAAGATTACGGCGAAGCTGAAGGTGAAGATTATGGCGACGAAGATGAGGATGGAATGGGTCAACCCACGAAGAAGTCCAAAGATCGCCGCGAGGGTAGCGCCGATTTTGAAGACGACGAAGGCATTGCCGCATGGGGTTCCAAGAAGAGGGATTACTACAACGCGGACCAGATAGAAACTGAGGCCGATGCTTTGGAGGAAGAAGAGGAAGCCAAGAAACTCCAACGGAAGCACCTGCAAGCCATGAATGAGGCAGATTTTGGTTTCGATGAAACAGAATGGGTCGAATCCGGTAAAGGTGACAATGCCGAGGATGAGTCTGGCGCAGTGACGGAGGTTTTACCACAGATCGAAGTCACAGAGGACATGAGCATGGATGAGAAGTTGAAAATTCTCCGATCGAAGTACCCCGAGTCCGAACCGTTGGCGAAGGACTTTGCGGAACTCAGACCTGTACATCACGAGCTTGAGCAAGCTGCTAAATCTGCTAAGGCGGCCATGGAGGAAAATGAGAAAAATGAAGATGAGGAAGGTGACCCAAAGCCTACACCGGCTCCACTGGTTAAATTCCGTGCATTGTCGGCCTATCTCGGTACAATCAGCCTTTATTTCATGCTTCTCTCATCCCCTGCCGAGAACAGCTCAGAGAAGGCGACACCCATGCCACCTGCCCAGCTCCGGAGTCACCCCGTTATGGGAGCACTCGTTAAATTCAGGAAGCTTTGGGAGACCGTAAAGGACCTTCAAACACCTGAAATTCCCAAAGTTGACGCTCCGAAGACGGAAGATACCGCTAAACTCGCACCTGCCGAAACGAACGAGCAGCCTAAGAAGACCAAGGAAACGGTCAAAGAACCCAAGCAGAAGAAACTCACCAAGGCGCAAAAAGCCGCGGCTGCGGCCCAGGCTGAAGCTGAAGCTAGGAGGGCAGAGCGACTACAAGAAACCGAAGCTAACCTGGCCGATCTATCGAACCTGGTTACCGAACCCGGCAAAAAGCGGAAGACTCAGAAGGTCAAGACAATGTCCAAAGAGGCCGATGACTCTGATTTTGGTGACGAGGATGCACTCACTCCCAAGGAGGCCGAAGAGAAAGCTAAGCAGAAACGCTCTCTCCGCTTCTACACTTCTCAATTGGCTCAAAAGGCCAACAAACGTACCGCTGCTGGCCGGGATGCTGGTGGTGATACAGATCTACCATATCGCGAACGTCTAAAGGACAGACAAGCTCGCCTGAATGCTGAGGCTGAGAAGCGTGGTAGACAACGGCCCGACAAACAGGAAGAGCTTGGTGGGGAAAGCGATGAAGAAGACTACCGGGCGGCTGATGAGATCAGAGGAGATAACGGTGGCTCTGACAGCGATGATTACTACGACATGGTTGCAGCACGCTCCAACCAACGCAAGGCAGAGAAGAAAGCTCGTGCCGACGCCTATGCAGCGGCAGCTCGTGAAGGTGGTCAGGTCGAAGTTCAAGAAGAGATTGGACCCGACGGCAAACGAGCTATCACTTACCAGATTGAGAAGAATAAGGGCCTTACTCCTAAGCGTAAGAAGGATGATCGTAACCCGCGTGTCAAGAAGAGGAAGAAGTTCGATGACAAGAAGAAGAAACTCGGCAGTATTCGCCAGGTCTACAAGGGTGGTGAAGGCCGTGGTGGATATGGTGGTGAACTTACTGGTATCAAGAAGAATCTGGTTAAAAGTGTCAAGCTTTCATAATTCTTTTCATTTATACTCCAGGCGTTAGTACATGTCGAAATGGGCGTTTATTTTGTGTACAAATATAATCCATTCGATATACAGATTTAGTTCACTAAAGCAATCAATATTTGGATAAAAGTTCTAGCATAATGTCTATCGATATAGAATGTAGTATATATGAAGCTTGATATAATGTAATGGGCCACATACGAACTTCATCAGTTGTTATCGCTTGTGGAACAACTACTCATTCAAGCTGTCGAATAGCCCTTCAAGCATATTCCTGACTGGTCTTTTATCAGTCTCTCCAGACAAATCTAACTCGAGGAATCTTCTTGCCAATATATCCTTCAAGAAATTAGCTTATCTGCTCAGCTGTTACAGACACCTTAAAGCAAGGGCTCCGTACTGCTTCTTCCAGCACTTGTGTTTCCTCTTTAGACAGGACAGCACAAGCGGCAATTAGATTCTCCCCACGGGCAGATAGTGTCACAAGTTCATTGGCGCGAGAGACAATGGCTTGGTTGATTCCATTAATTGCAGCACAACTATACCAGACACGTTAGTTGGAACTAAAGAAGTAAGCGAGCAGTGGATATACACACATTGTTCCGAAGCTTTTGTCACTGCGACCTAGACGGAAGCTGTATTTATAGCCAGGCTCTTATTAGTATTGTTCGTTTTGCAGGATACCGACGATAGATGCTGGGGTAGCAGACTTATAGAGATATGTGATTTGGTCGTCGACCTCCTGGGACTCATCGGAGACTTGGACTTCCATGTGTCCCAATTGTAGTCTTGGTCGTGGACTAAGGAACCCATTTTCAAATATTTCATGAAAATGTGTCGCCGCTATTACTTTCGGAGGGCTTTCTAGAGATAACAAGTGTTCGAGGATTCCGCAAGCCAGCCCGATACCATCTAGAGTGCTTTAGTAGATGCAGAAACTTGGTAGGGAAGACAAGGAAAATTAACAAACCGCTTTCGTTCGTCCCCTTTCCAAATTCATCAATCACCAGTAAACTGCGACTAGTAGCCTGTTTCAGGTCGAGGGAGATTTGTTGTAGGTCGTTCAAGAATGTACTCTGGATCTGGATGATGTGAGGAAAGGTTTAGGGCTTTGGCGGAACGCTGTACCTTGGAGACACTCTCCTGGGTATTCATCTTCACTAATATCTTATCCGTTATTCCGAGCTCTGCGCTCTCTGCGGGAACAAAACTTGTCATACTTAGTCTTGTTGTCCTGCTTCGAACATGTTCCTTTCATACTCACCTTCCGACTTGTGCTAAATATATAATCAACGCTACCTACATGGCCCTTAAACAACATGGCCTATGTATAACATTAGGTCCACTTACCTGCTTCATATAGACACTCTTCCCGGAATAATTTGGCCCTGTGAGCAACAGCATGCTTGGGCATTGAGGTGTCTCATCTTCCAAGCGGTTTTCTGACATCTCAGGTCCTCTGCCCGAGCTTTCAGACCTAGAATTCCCACCAACTAAGAATGTATCGTTTGGAACATATGACGAAACTGTCATTTCTTGAAGAATATGGCTTGCGAAAGTTAGAATGCATCTGTGTCCAGGATCTGTAGCACAATTTTACCGGCCGCCTTTGATTCTGACGATATTCTCCTGAACCATTTTGGGACGCACAAGTTTATAGAAGCTCGATGCTTGTGTCATAGCAAGAAGGCTGTAATATGTAAGTCCTGACTCCCATACACATTCTCACAATGTAAGAGTTACCTATCCAGTTCTCCACAAACATCGGAAGCTTCGACAAGTACATTTTCGAATAGAAGCACTTGCTGCGCTAATTCATAGACAATTTCTATTTCCTTCTCTAAAGGGCACCGTTTTAGCACAGAGCCATTATCCAGGAAGCGTCTACTTACCACAAATAAGTCCATAGATATCACCTAGCTTCTCATCCATCTGCCTCATACGAAGGTCTTTGAAATATGCTCTGTTTTCAGTAACAAATATTAAGTCCCAGTCCTCATCAGATCCATCATATGCCGCTTCGCCTCTATCATTTAGTGGAATTGCAATATTGAAGCCAAGTTGGGGAAAATATATCACGTTCACATCAATATCGTAGTCTTCAGGGATGGTGGTAGCGATCTCAATGGCCACTTCTTTCAACAGACTATTGAGCCCATCGTAGTTGTCTTTCATTCTATCAAGTTCCCTGTCTAGCCCTGGTTTTACAACTGTTCTGTTTTGCTCCTGGGAACTGTCAATGTCAACCTGGAAAAAAGTTAGCTGGTTTATATAAAGCAAAGGTGAAGGTAATGTTACTATTTCCTGGATCATTCTTCCGACCCTGTATAGCTGAGCTGAATCAAAGAGTCGAAGTGCCTTTTTACGTGTCAGCTTGAAAATAGAAGATTAGAAATTTCCAATGTCTTGCCTTGGCCCTCAAAGCCAGTGCATCCCCTCCGGAGACCTCTTTTAGTGCGTCGTGAACATCAATTCCGTAGAAAGCAAACTGACAAAATTAGCAGATATAAACAGAATATGTTTGTTTTACATACAGCCAGCAGTGTTGCCCAAACCGTAGTTTTGAAACCAGTTATTTTGGCACTTCCTGTGCTTACGCCTTTTCGGAGATTTATCATAACAGGTCTGATATTCTTGATGTGCTTCAAACTTTTCGATATCTTATTCAAAGGACTGCAATTGTCTGGTCGTAGAAATGTGCTAATAAAGTTATGGCGCTCGTTGATAACAGATATATCCACACTGGGCCGAAGGAAGTCCTGTCTAAGTCTGTTCCTCCCTTGGGGAGTATGGGCGAAGTGGTGAAAAATACCATACAGTGAAAGGCCTTCCTTAGAAGAGGATGATTTCTTCCCAGGTCCCTGATTCAATATGCTGGGATGAGATTCCGATTGGATTATTTGCAAAGTCAACAACGTTGTGCCATTAATAAACCTGTTGGATTATATGGTTAATGATACCCTGTGTGTTCTAAACGGAAAACCTACACGGTTTCTTTCAAACCAAACATTTCGACAGATTTAACAGCGTACGCATCTGAAGTTGCGTTTCCCAGGTTTGGCTCCGTAGCACGCCGGCGTTGGAGATAAGTCAGAACAGCACCGGCACAGCCAATGGTTACAACATTCTCCATGTCGACTGAGCTGGACATGTGCAGCAGTCTTCCTTCCTGGAGAGTAAACCCCATGCTTTCAGTGTCCAGATGTTCGGGGCTTATCATTCCATTATGAGGCACTAGGAATTGTAAGCGTTCCTCATGAACGGAGGATATTTCTAGCGCCACCATCTTGCTCTTTGCGTTTTCGTAGCTGAACTCCTGTGATGGACGAACATCAAGACGATATGGTAGATACATTGGAGATTCTGCAGAGAATCAATCTCGGCAAACCCAGCGATAAGAGAGTTTCAGATACCATTGTCTTGTCCAGCGTTCTGCTGTCCCAATGTGTCGAGATGGTCAACTCGCGTTGATGTTAGAAGCACAGTAGGTTTAGTCTGGAGAAGCACTGAAGCTTTGATTAGTACTTCTCCCTGGATAGAGAACCGATGAATTTGGACTCACAGCTGTCAATCACCTCAGCACCAGCAAACCGAATATCTCCCATTAGGTAAAGCGTCTCTTCTTCAGCGGAATAATAAGAACAGCCCACTGTGCCAGAATCTTTCTTGTCGATAGCCACTATGACCTGGTCAAGATCATCATCAGTTGAAAGCTCCAGACCTCTATTGTCAGTCCATGCATCTCTAGGACTTTCAGGCAGCTGTCCTTGTTTAGGAAACCTTTGAGAACTAAAGGAAGGAATCTGAGAAACGTGCTGTTGCTGGCTTAAGGAAGATACCGCAGCATTGTGAGGTTTAGGTCTGATCTTGTGGGAACGAGGTGTAATGTATGGGGAACATCTTTTTCGTTTCAACGATGAGTCCATTGATTGGCACCACTGTATATTATCAAGTATTCAAATTCTCGATAAATAGAAGGAGTATATGAAAAGAGAAAAAGCTCCATGCCTAGAAAGCAGGTGACCATATAGGGCATACTCGCATAAATTCATTATCTTAGTCATGCATGCATATGGATGCGTACCTTCCAACACCAATTAATTACTCTGCTACCTAAAGAGTACCTACTTTACTGGGTAGATTAACAAGATGGACGAACTCTTTACCAGGATGAAGCTCTGGATCACGGCAAATACGGGATAAGCGGTACGGCCCTCTTTACGCAACCGAGCCTGTATCTGAAATAAACTAGAGGAACCTGTCCTGGAGCCGTCATCATTTCTCCTTCGAGTCCTTTTCCACTCAGGCCAACTTTGTGGTAGGATAATGAGTAAAACGCCGCTGTATGCCATATCCTTCCTCAGGATATGCATGATACGCCCGTTACCCATCATCAAACGATTTTGTACGAAGCCACCGCTACCTGAATGACGCTCCAGGATTAATGGACTTGGCAATCGACTTGCCCTGAACCTGAACTGTCATCGAGGCTGCCACGCGGTGGGGATAATGCGGGAAAGCATCTGATCCTTGTCTGCTCCTCCGCGGGAGCGGAGAACGTCTGGCTCTATTCATTCAATGTACATACCTAATTACTACTAGTATACTAGAAGCATCCAAATTATAGTACTTATATTTTATGTCTTGATATGGTCTATTAATGTTCATGTTACTGGTAGTATCTAGCCATAATATATTTCGTAGTATATAATAGCTACTACGGTACATAGACAAAAGGCAAAAAAAAGAAGCTGGCGCTACCAGGAATCGAACCTGGGTCTCTTCGGCCACAACGAAGTGTACTTACCTGGAGAGGTAAGTTAGACAAAATTAGAAAACACAATTCGTGTAGGTACATACCACTATACTACAGCACCTATGGTGATGTCACAGGCATTTTATAATTATATTCCTACATTTTGATATAGTGTGATGATGTGGATGCCTTGGAGGCCTGACGATTGCCTGAGAGCCTAGGAAGTAAGGTAGGAAGGTGTGAGGAGAAAATTGTGTTCGTTAGGCGATTAGAAGGAAGCCTGAGGTAACTGCCTAGTTACCTGGTTACAGGAAGTTATAAGAGTTCCCTAGCCTAGGATAGTTTTCTTTTACCATAGCTCTGATTCTGTCGAATCGCCACCTGCATAGTTAGAATTTATTGTGTTCCTATAGTAGTTTGGGCTCATTATATATAGTCTAAAAATATAATTTTCTGATCTTTAATACTAGAAGTATCTGTAGTGATATAATATAGTAGCTACTATAGTATATAGAGGAATAGAAATGAAAATTGTATATTAAAAAAATAAAAAGAAAACCTGGCGCTAGCCAGAATCGAACTGGCGTCTCTTCGGCCACAACGAAGTGTACTAACCACTATACTATAGCACCTGTTATTAGAATAATATATGAGTATTATTTTACTAAAGCATCATAAAATACTTCGCAAATGGCTTATGAGAATCCTGCTAAAGTGAAACACTAATTAGCATGCATAGTCTTTATGTCAGATGTGTTATTCAAGTAGCCCACTCAACCTCATTCTAGTGGTCCTACAAACTTCCTCGAGGAGTAGCCGATAGTCTAGCTTCTATGGTGACGAGCACTATGGCCCCAAACAAGGTATCATTTCATAAAATGGAGTTCTGTACAAACTGAGAGAAGGTGCTATATTACATTAAAGAGTAGAGTTGTAAGTTACAGTCTGAAGATCGCCTGTCTAATGCAAAGTAAACTCCAAAAATGCAAACAGATAATACAAAAACACAGCGTATCCTATCCATAATTTGTCATTCATTCCTTGGCTGAGACTTGAAGTCCAGTCTTATCCGAACTGAAAGAGACGCGAGCGGTCTGTCCAGAAGACACCTCTCCGCGGATGATCTTGTCAGCCAGTCGGTTACCGATTTCTTTGGAAATCAAGCGGTTGAGAGGACGAGCACCATACTTGGGGTCGTAGCCCCTTTCGCAGAGCCAGTCCTTGATTTCATCATCGACTTCCAAAATCATTCGTCGATCGTCTAGTCTGGCTTGAAGTTCCTTAATTCTAATATCGACGATATCTCGAAGGGCCTCTCGGGAAAGCCTCTTGAAGATGATGAATTCGTCGATCCGATTGAGGAACTCTGGCGGATATGAAGCTTGCACAACATCCATGACTGCCTTCTTGACATCAGGCGAGATGTCCCCATCTCCACTGATCTTGTGAGAATGTATTGGGTCGGCACCAACGAGAATGTCAGCTCCAAGGTTGGATGTCAGAACAATGAGGGTGTTCCTAAAGTCAACCCTATGGCCCTGAGAATCGGTGAGGAAACCTTCATCGAGGACTTGTAGTAAAAGAGCGGAGATATCGCGATGAGCTTTCTCGAATTCGTCAAATAATAGCACTGCATATGGCTTGCGTCTCACGGCCTCTGTAAGCTGGCCGGCATCATCGTATCCAACATATCCAGCGGGTGATCCGATTAAACGACTGATAGTATGCTTCTCCTGAAATTCACTCATGTCGAACCGCACAACGGCAGACTCGGTGGAGAACAAGAATTCGGCCATCTTCTTGCAAAGTTCCGTCTTTCCAACGCCGGTAGGCCCAAGGAACATGAACGATGCCAACGGTCTGTTTTCACCACTAAGGCCGGCTCTCTGCATCCGAACCGCATCAGCAACAGCAGTAAGGGCCTCGTCTTGGCCACGGACTGATTTCCGTAGTGTGTCCTCCATGTTGATCAATTTCTCAACTTCACCAGCCATGAGTTTATTGACAGGGATGCCGGTTGTTCGGGAGACAACATTTCCAATATCATCTGCGGTGACTGAGTCGTGGATCAAGTTCTGGCCTGAGCCACTCTCCTCTCCTTCCTTCGGTAATTTAGCCTCCAGGCCGGGAATAGTTGCATATCTCAGCTCTCCCGCTTTCGCGAAGTCTCCTTCACGCTGAGATCGGTCCAACTCGAAGCGAGCACGTTCCAGCTCTTCTTTAGTTTGTTTGATGCTATCAATCTCTGCTTTCTCTTTCTCCCAGATTTCTGTTAACCTCGCCGTCTCCTCCTGCTTGGTTTTAAGCATTTCCTGCAGTTTCTCTCGCCGTTCACGACTGCTAACATCGGTTTCTTTGCGAAGAGATTCGAGTTCAATTTGAATGGTGGTGATATCACGATCTAATTCCGTGATGACATCAGGCTTGGATTCCTGCTGCAATCTGAGAGCAGATGCTGCTTCATCGACCAAATCAATAGCCTTGTCCGGGAGGAATCTATCGGTGATGTAGCGGTTGCTGTATGTTGCCGCAGCCACGAGAGCGCTGTCCGTAATTCTGACACCATGGTGGACTTCGTACTTGTTTTTAATACCACGTAGGATCGATATTGTTGCAGCAACAGAAGCTCGCCGACTTGAATGGCTGGAATCGCCGGGCTAAAGCGACATCCTTCTCGATCAGTCTGTATTCATTCAACGTTGTCGCACCACAGCACTGAAGGTCACCACGGGACAGCGCCGGTTTCAGGAGGTTGCTGGCATCGATGCTACCCTCAGCCTTCCCTAAACCAAGGAGAGTATGAAGCTCGTCAATGAAGAGAATAACTCCGCCATGCGCATCCTCAACTTCCTTAAGAACTGCCTTCAGTCGCTCCTCAAAGTCACCTCTGAACTTGGCACCGGCAATAAGGGAGCCCAAGTCCAGCGCAACAACGCGCTTGTCTTTAATGCTTTCTGGCACATCTCCTTGAACAATTCTTCGCGCGAGCCCTTCCATTACAGCGGTCTTGCCCGTACCAGCTGCGCCGATGAGAACCGGATTGTTCTTCGTTCGCCTTGATAAGACTTGAATGGTTCGATGAATCTCGGCGTCTCGCCCGATAACCGGATCAAGCTTTCCGGTCTTTGCTCTTGCAGTGAGGTCGATACCATATTGCTCCAACGCGGCTTTCTCCGGCTCACCGCCCAAGTTCATCCGATGGGTACCACCTGGAGGATGAGGCCGACCATTGGAATAATGACGGACGGCGGGAATAGGTCGAAAACCAGGACTATTCGATAATAATGTACCGGGTCGAGTGATGAGTCGTAGTCTCGGAGCTATATAAGAGCTTCGATTCACGGTCGGTAGAGTCGGAGTTCTAAGGAGACGACTTCGAGAGAGCTGTAGTCTCGACGCCATGGTTGTTTGAGGTGTGTTAGAGACAAGAGAGCATGCCGATGAGACTAGGGAGTCTATATAGCTGCAGAACCAGGATACTTCTCGAAAGCTCCACAAGCGGCCGAATAAGAGTGGCGGATTGGGAGCTTAGCGCCCCCAGTCACGTGCACGAGCCCCTCGCTGGGGCTTTTCATTGAGATGAAAAATTTCACACCCGAAAGATTTCTTCCTCTCCTGAAAATACTTCTACTCTCCCTCTTCTCCTCCTGTGTCTTTCCTCCTCTCAACTTCTCTATATTCCTACTTTATACATATCCCTTCTAATAATCCTTCACAATGGGTTTCACTGACTTCGTTTCCGACGCTGGCCTTACCCGTAAGTCCTCCCACTTTTGTTACTTACGTGTAGACGGCTAACGTTGCCCCTCAGTTGCCAACAACTTCCTGGCCACCAGGAGCTACGTCGTTGGGTAAGTTAAATTGTTCTCCTTTTTCATTTTTCATAGATCGTCGTTATCTGTCCTCCTTTTATGATGAAAACAAATTGGTCCGTGTTTATGAGGCGGCTTAAGACACCGCCATAGGATTACACAACAATTGCGAGAAATCGCGCTTCTGATCTCGAAACAATTCATTGCTACCTTGCTTTGTTTTGCTTTGCTTTGTTCACAAGTCGCATATATCATGGTCTTTCAGAACGTTGTGGCTAATTCCCCCCTAGTGAGGGTCCTTCTCAGGCCGATGTCGTGACCTTCAAGGCCTTCTCCGGTGCCCCTGACGCCGAGAAGTACCCTCACGTTGCTCGCTGGTATAAGCACATTGCCTCCTACGAGTCCGAGTTCTCCACTCTCCCTGGCGACCCCTCCAAGGCCTACACCACCTACGGCCCCGAGTCGACTGAGATGCCCACTAACCCTAAGGATAAGCCCGCTGAGGATGATGATGACATGGACCTCTTCGGCAGTGATGATGAGGACCCTGAGGTCGCTAAGCAGCGTGAGGCCAACCTCGCTGCCTACAAGGCTAAGAAGGCCAACAAGCCTAAGCCTATCGCCAAGTCTCTTGTTTCCCTTGAAGTTAAGCCTTGGGGTATGTGATTTGTGTGGATCTGTTTAATATACATGGTGCTGACTTGTTTTAGATGATGAGACCAACCTTGAAGAGATGGAGGCTAACGTCCGTGCTATTGAGATGGACGGTCTCGTCTGGGGTGCTTCTAAGTTCGCTGCCGTCGGTTTCGGCATTAAGAAGCTCCAGATCAACCTTGTCGTTGAGGACGAGAAGGTCTCTCTGGATGATCTCCAGGCTCAAATCGAGGAGGACGAGGACCACGTCCAGTCCACCGATGTTGTAAGTGTCCTCTATTCGCAGTCAACATGAGGATCACACTAACTTGTCCCCAGGCTGCTATGCAGAAGCTGTAATTGAAACGCCTATTTATGAGGAATGAATGGAGTGATGATGGAATTTTGACGTTTAAATTTATAAAGTCATGAACTCGAAACACCTAGATACCGGCTTGGAGTAGTCTCCAGTCGTGATGAAAATGAATCTTGGAAAGCAAATACCAGTCAAGAGGACAATTATTATAGCAGTAGTGTATATTATTATGCCCGTCATGAATCTGATACCCAAATGCAAGTTAAATCCGGTTAACGATTTCTTGCATATGTGCGTTTTTGGTGTTCTGGTCGCCCGTAGTCGCTGACTTAGCAGCATTACTGAATCCAGTAATTTATCTCGATATCAGATCTTCGAGATCGCCTTCTTTTTTGTCTACCCATCGTTATCCTACCTAGAGCAGAGAAAAAGCAAATTCTATCGCATCTTACACCATTGACTGAGGCCCTCTATCAAAAATGGGCTTCCTCTCCCGTCTAACGACAATCTTCGGCCTCATCCTACTATCTCATGCGTGCGTTCCTCCTCCCACATGACCCTTCTATCCGACCTCTATTCCATCCTAAAGCTGCAAGACACAATGCTGACCAAGCTATACACTACAGAGGCTACTCCGCACATGAACATACCGTCCTCTTCAGCAACGCCCGCTACTCAACTGCCTCTCCCGCTCTACCACAAGACATCGTCATCGAAGCTCTGGTTTCTCTCATAATCGTCTCACTGGGCCTCGTTTTGGGCGCGGAACAGTTGAAACCTATTAGCTGGAGTGTATGGGCTGGGCAGATCGAGAAGGAAGGTGGTGCGAGGAATCCGTATCGCAGGCTTGAGGAGAGGCCCGGGTTTATAGATATCAGGGTAAGTCGCCTGCTACTGAGTTGGATATGCAGTTTTCTATGCAAATAGGATGTTTTTGCAATGGAGGATTCTTGGGCTTGGATGATGGAACGGTCTGGCTAACTAAACTGTGTTTTGTTTAGGCCAAGCGAAAGGAATTCGCAGATTGGGTTCGTACCGCAGATGGAGGGAATGTTGCCCAGGGGTAGCTAGGTGGGAGGCGAATGACTGTCTAGATTGCTGTGGCTTAAGGGGTAGGTTTGTTTATTGTTTTTTTGGTTTTGTTTATTGTAGATGGGAAGGTTTAATTGAAGGAATCTGCGTGGTTCATTCATTGTCCTAGCTTGATATGGCGTTTTATGACCCTTACGTAGACTGAAACTGGGAGAATCCTAGTTCATATTTGTCTGTTCATGCAGTTCTTAATGAAGATTGACATTCCAATCAGGGTGGTCAGTCAGGACTCATTGAAACATGATCTCCCGTCTCAACTGGAGACGTCTAATACTGCCTGATCAATTGGGAAATGGCCACAATTTCCATGACTTGGGAATTCTCGAGATGCAGGTACATGAGGCGAGTTCTGTGGCACGGTGAAAGCACAGGGCCTCGGGGTTGCTACGAGTCCAGGCGGCGAGCATTCTTGGTGGTGGTGGTGGTTGTTGTTGTTTCCACGGCCTTCTGGACAGACAGGGTTACTGAACTCGAAAAGGATTGGCAAGTAAACAACACTAGACAGGGATTAGATTCAGTCATAGCTGCTATTTTTATGCCTTCTTGTCTTTCCCGTTTTTCCTATTTCTAACAAAGGGCTGGATTAATATCCGCTTCTCGTGTGAATTATGCTGACCAACGGAATCATGTCTTGGATATTCTTGTCGATCATGACAACGAGGGATGGTCGTTTAACGCCATCAGTCAACGTGCAGTTTTAGGCAAACTAAGCCACCATCTAGCGCTGTGTTGATCTGGCGTTTAGATTCAGTAAAGGCAGGTTGTACACGCATCTCTAAGCTATTTATAAGGCTGGTGGCAGAGGGATTCGTAGATGTATACGCGGCCCCGTCAGAATCAGGTGTTACCTGAGCCTCCTTCTCCTGTCATTTCTGACTGGCGTGGATTCATCCTAGTCTCCGAGGAAGGCGTTTCTAGGCAAGCCACTCAGTGCTTGTAAATAGAATGGGATTACGCACTCAAACATGGCTAAAAGTGGAGCATCAACAGCCCAAAACTGCATCTGCTGTGTCCAGATCTCCAAATAAGGCTACACCACAGCCTTTTCTAACTGAAATCGGCCTTTTAGGGTGCAGGGATTTATTCCCATTCAGTACGAGACCGAACCATCTAGTAATAAAGACACATCCCTCACCCGCTCCCCGTCCTTATTTAAACCCCTTCTGTCTCCTTGACAACCTGCCTCCCAATTAATTGTTATATAACTCTGCAACTCTTAGACGTACATTTTTCCTCCTTTCTTCCGTCAACGCCTCGTGTTGTTACCTTCAGATCACCTCCTCCACCTCCACCACATCTAAACATTCGCCAGTAATCAACTCTATTCAGACAAAATGAAGATCCAATACTCCGTCCTCCTTGCCGCTCTCTCGGCCCTTGCCCTTGCTCAAGACTCCAACACTGACGCTGGCACTGGCGCCGGCTCTGCCACCAATCCGGTAAGCCTGATTGTAGGGTCAGGTGGATAATGGTTACGGATCAGTCCACGCTGAACATGCATACATAGGAGAACCCAGCCACTCAATACTTGACTCAGACGAATGCTAACGGTGTTGTCACCGGCCAGCCATCTGCTGTCACTTCTCAACCAGCTGTTCAAACTTCCCAGGACTCCGCTGCTTCCGTCCCCGCTGGCATGACTAGCAGCCCTGCCATCCCCACGTCTGGCAGCGCCTCCGGCTCCGCCGGTGGCTCCTCGTCGTTTGTCACCTCCAAGACTGCTGGCTCCAGCTCTGGTGCGGCCTCCGGGACCACCACTGGTGCAGGCTCCACCAACACCGCCTCTGCCACTGAATCCTCTTCCGACTCTTCCTCTTCCTCTGCCTCCGCCACCGACTCTGGCAGCTCATCATCCGCTTCCGCTAGCGCTAGCGCTAGCGAGTCCACCTCGACTGGCGGAGCTGCCATGGCCACCGCTGGCCCTGCTGGTCTTTCCCTCCTCGCTGGTGCCGCCGTGGCTGCTTTCCTTTAAGTCGACAATTCCATAATGTCATTTCCTCCCAGTTACAAGAGGGAGACAGGGAATTGGTGTGGATATTTATGATAGCCAATTCATAATCAGAGACGACGAACGAGCGTTATGGGATCTAACAAGGTATTGGGATCATTAATCGGATATGTATCATCGGGAACGGTTTACTTCTTTGTGTCTGATTTTTACTTTACACTTTTTTTTGCCGTTGAAGAAGCATGGCAGTGGCGCCATCATCATTTGTTTTGCCATTATAATAATCTTGGTAAATAATAGCATCTTCGGTTTTCTGTCACTTGAATTATTTTCACATGAAAGGGCTTGGTATTGCCACTTATGTACAGTAAAGTAGAGCTCGAAATTGGCTTTCACCTTCAAACTCTCTTGTATTTTCTCTGGAACCCTAAACTAATCTCTGAAAGTGTACTTGTATAGTTCTAACAACCGCGGCTGGGTCAACTAGGGTTTCTTCTATTAGATAACTGGAAGAAGAAATGATCATATAACGAGGAGCTACCAACCTATCGTTATTCGATTAAGTAGAATGTCACTTTATCCCAGAACACTTATATAGCGGTTCTCGTCTACCCACCCCGGCCTTGGGAATTTACTAAGATAGGTACCTACCGACCGAAGGTGGTTCGATCAGATTGCATGAGACTGTTCGGAAAGGTTTGTCAGATTAACGTTGGCTGACAGGAATAAAATAGTTGTATAAGTGTCTTACGATAGTTATCTATCGGCCTTGCATAATACCACTAGTAATCAATAGACACAACTTACTGATAACCCCCCTTGTTGCTACCAAAGTATATCATTTCCCAGTAGGTTATATGTATGTACCTTCTTAAGGTGGTAGACACATATTAAGAATTATAGTTGACATACTAATCACCCCCTTTGCTCCTACCACAAAGCATATCATTTCCCGTTTTATTATATGTACATACCTTCTTAAGGAGGTGAAACAACAAGAATCCGCTACATTTTGATCCAGGAGTATCACAGTACCAGATCATGCCCCTTCCTATCACAAAGGGATGGATATCTTACGTATATATACAGCATGTCCTCGTAGCATATACTTATTGTTCGTCTAACCTCCCCACAGACTGTGCCTTATACAAGTTTATAAACCATTGTATATAATATACAATTCTATTGACCATTTTCATTCCTTCTCCCTTCGCCTACCAAAATGACTCGCCTCAGTCACTCGCTCCTCGCCGTCGTTCTTTGCTTTGCCCTCTCAACCTCCGCCCTTCCCGCAGGCGAATCTCAACCTCCCAGTAACGCACTGGACGGCCATGCCGCTCCCCAGGTCGCCAATCCAGTTCCAAGGGTATGTATCAGCTCACCCGTACAGCATCACATACAAGTTCTAACAACTGCATGCAGTCCGCAACCGAGATGATGGGCCGTCAGGCTGGAGCCGGAGGAAATGGTCAAGGCTATCAATTTGATCCGGAGGATGTCCCCGGAAGCCCTGAGGATAAGAAGGCTAAGGATTCGCCATCCCAGACCTCGGCAAAGGAAGAGGCAGCCAAGGCCTCGAAAGAGGCGGCTGCCTCGCCGACAGCTAAGCTCAATAACAAGCTCTATAATCTTCCACTCGTTGGTCCTTTGCTCGGTGGTGGCGGGAGCCTATAAAGCATTAAGTTGTGTGGTTTCGAGGGGGACGTCTCGTCTGCGAGTTTCAGTCCGGATATTGGTGAATCATTACGCTCTGGGAACATAGTCTAGTCTTGTTGGCCTTCGTCTTTCGGGGTTTGTTGTTGGTGGCGCTGTATAGGTCCTCCCTTCGTTTCCTTCAGTTATTTGGGGTATCAAGATTTGCTTGGTATTATATCACGAATCAATTTAAGTTTTTTTGAGGATGCAAGATTCGGCACTGTTCTCGGTAGGGGTTCTGGGTGGTTTAGAACGGTGGTAGATAGTCGCTTGGAATAGGCCGACAAGGGGTATTCTAGCTACAGCCGTATTGTATTCTTAATACGCCGACTGGTATATCCAGTTTCGTCTCTATTTCTTAGTACAGTACAAGTACACGTTTAGGGACAGGGATAATACAGGCGTAACTATATAGATTAAAAGTTGAACAGTCTGTCAGCTCGTCTTCGACGCGTATTACATAAACATACAATTACATTTCCTAAAACGCGTCAATCACGCGCCTGTCATGTGATCAGAACCAGCTTGTTTTGGTCTGGATTAGGACTAGCGCCATCCGGGCAACCCAAACAAAGACATTCCAAGTCCGTAGCAACAAACAACTTCATCGCTTCTCGTCTTGCCATGATCGTCAGGCATTCTTAGCTTTGTTTTCGATATCGTCCTGGTCTCTGATACCAAGGATTATTTAGTCTATTATATTTTACTCCATAATCCCTTATCTTGCCCAATAGACGAATGGTGGTTGCTTGGTGAAGTGACCTACTTCACTCGTAAAACTGGAGAGCTCTGCGATTGTTGAAGATTCGGCTTTTAATTTTTATACGCTCCTTAAGATGGTAAGTATTACTTGAGGTTCCTCATGCTTGCTTGGATTACAGCAAAATCGCTTCATCGGACATCTCAAGTATACCCACTAACACCTCATAAACAATAGGTCTCAAGCCTCCGCCGCCTGGCAGCAGACCATGCGGCCCTACGCGCCTCCGATCTCCCTCCATACTACCTCTTCCCTTTAGAAAACGACCCCGCTTCCTCCTCAGATGACTTATCACAACTTACCATCCTGTTAGCCGGACCACAAGGCACGCCATACTCTCAAGGGCTTTGGCGATTACATCTCAAGATGCCAGGGGACTATCCTAAAAGTCCGCCAAAGGCGACGTTTAGAACGAGAATATGGCATCCGAATGTGGAGGAGTCGACCGGTACAGTTTGCGTTGATACTTTGAAACGGGATTGGGAGTCGAAGTTGACGTTGAAGGATGTTCTGGTCGTGAGTATATCTGACTGATGGTGTAAGACTCGCAACTGACTCGCCTTTTTTGGCGCGATTCAGACAATATCCTGTCTACTCATTAATCCAAATCCGGACTCGGCCCTGAACCCTTCAGCTGGCGCTTTGCTTCAGGAGGATTATGATGGGTTTGCGCGCAAGGCCAAGATGATGACATCCATCCACGCCCCGGTGCCAGAGGAATTGAACAGTGTGGTACGGGAAGCAAAACTAAGAGGAGAGGACGCGGGGACCGTCATTCAAGAAAAAGAGCAGGAGCAATCGCGACCCTCGCAGGCTCAAAAGGGAACGAGAGTCCACTCTCTACGGATGAAAGCGAAACCTACATCAACCAACGAAACCTCATCACACAGTCGTTCGACAAACCTAATACAAGGACCCTCATCACATCACCAACACCAACACCAAACCCAAGAAACCACCTACTCAACAATCTCAGAT
>MVGC01000352.1:0-26106 GCA_003589665.1 Aspergillus sclerotialis | reverse complement strand
CTAGGTCGGTAGGGAGGTAGCAGAGGAGGGGACGGAGGTAAGGTATTGTGTTGTAGGGTTAAGTGGATGATGTTGCATGGAAGAAAGTTGGATGTAAGAAGCTTTAAATTTGACGCGGGTTAGCGTGGTCTGGCCTCCGATTGACGCACTACCACCCGGTAGACCCTTGCGCTACGTTCAAGCTAGTTAAAGCTATTTGTAGATTTAGTTTTTACATTTTAATTATTGTACTGAAATCTGGGGAGAAGATATTCGTAGCTTCATTAGTTGTATTGTCTATGGAGTTCTAGTTTCTATTTTTCTCGTATCGTTGAGGTTCGTAACCCCGCCATCACTCTTCTATAGGTAGCCTGCGAATGAATTTACAGGTTCTTGAGGATGGTGTTGGCATCAGAGACCTGTGAAAGTCAGCATTGTCCAGTACATATCTATTCTATCAGCGAAACATACCTCAAGAGAGTTCTTCTCCCTCTCAAGAGCAGCGTAGGTGACCTTGCCGTGGTCAAGGATGAAGGCATAGCGACGAGTGCGGCCCTCAGGGTCAGCCCAGCCAATGCTCTTGGAGAACTTGGCCTCAGGGTCAGAGAGGAAAAGCTGTAACCTATTAGCGCCAATTCCGTCGAACAAAGAGGGGGGTGCCGAAAACGTACAATATCATCACCAGTAACTCCGTTGGCCTTGCCCCAGGCGCTCATGACGTAGGCATCGTTGTAAGCGAGGACAGCAACAGCGTCGACGCCCTTGGCACGGAGCTCAGGGAGCTTCTCAATGTACTCGGGGACGTGACGGGCAGAGCAGACGGGGGTGAAGGCACCGGGGAGAGCGAAGACGACAACCTTCTTGTCGGCCCACTCCTTGGAGGCGTAGTAGTTGATGGGGATACCGCAAGAGGTGATGTCACCCTTCTCCTCAGTCCAGGGGATGTAGCTGTTAAGAAATTGAGTCAGTTTTGGGGTTCTAAGGAATGGCTATAGCGGGAAGGACGGGAAAGTTGAGGGGGGGACTCACGAGAAGACAACATCAGCGGGGAAGCTGTCACCGACCTTAAGACCAGACATTGTGATTGATGTATTAGATGTAGTAGTTGTGGGAAGTATAGAGATGAAGTTGATGATGAGTTTGAAGAGAGAAGGAGAGAGATAGCGGTGGGATGGAGGGAAAGGGAAACTTTATAAGTGGGCGGGACAAAGTGGGCGGGAATTTTCTATCGGATAACGAAGGCCTTGGGTCGATTCAGCGGGCCGGTATGGGGTGATTGGATAGAGTAATAGAGTAATAGAATAATACCGAAACTTGCTGAATTCTCTTTACCGGATTATCAAGAAGACCGTCCGAGAACTTTGTTGGACATGTGGTTATTACCTATCCTTGCCCCGCCATTCCCCCCCGTCCCGCCTTCTACGCTTTCCACGCCTTCTATCTAGACCTTCTCATTTGACAAATCCACCTCCAACTAACAGCTGGTTCATGAAGTCATCGGCTGCAAATTTTATCATCAGATTATCAATCTCCCCTGACTATCATACCGTAGTTTATTTGTAACTGTGTATGACTTCGAGCTAAACCGTCTTCGATAATCAATGTATTTCCATTCAAAACTATATATTTTCACTTGAGGACCCTGCGATCCCTGTCCACATACGTCATTTTACATAATTGGTACTACTCTACTGCATTTATATTGGGTGGAAGTTCGTAGGGCGTAATGCTTAGAAGGTCTGGAAGGTCTAGAGTGTTTGGTTCATAATCCTTTTACTTTTTCTTTTTTTTATGGTGTGGCCTCAGAACCATATATGGGTATTTATGTTATGAATTTTTATACTGATTAGTAAGTTATGTATTGAAATATTTTAAGTAAGTCACCCAATTCAAAATCTACGAGTGGCTGATGAGTTCAAGATTATACCAGGACCACAATATTATCAGGTAGACTTGATCACACCGACTAAGTTGAAGTAGGGACCTTCTAATGTTGAGAACGACACCTTAATGTAGGGTGTGGCTGCGTAGTACCTACCGTAGCCATCCCAAAGATTAGGCAGAGACGGCCGTGGGGTTGTTGCCCAAAGCCTCGCATACTCCTACAGTTTATGTAGCCGTCAGAGCCCAGCCAGCTTCCATATACATATATATTCCTCTCTACTAGCAGAAAACCATTAATTTTAGCTTATATTATAACCAAGCACAATGGCTGATATCAAACCCCCCTTTACGGAGGAGACCGCTAGGAAGAAGGTCAAGGCCGCTCAGAACATGTGGAATACCAAGTAAGAATCTACTCACCTTCTCTTAGGTTGATAATTTTCATCTATATCTACTTTTTTATATTGCTCCCTTCCCTATTGGCATCAGGAAAAATTCCTGAAAAGCCGAACGGGCTGCACGTAATCAAACCCTTGCTTGCACATCTCATACCCACCCATTCGCCATTCCCATCCCTTCCAAAGATATTCCCTCAATTTACTTAAAACAAATCCATTCAGACATGCAGTCCACAACTGAAACATACTTACCCGACGGAACAGAGATCCGGCACGAGTCTCTCAATCCTACACACCAAACTGCATTTGGCGGAATCGGGCCTCATTCTTCTCCGGAACAGAAGCAATCATCAATTTCCTGACAGCAAAATGGAACCGTGAACACAACTATCGGCTCCGCAAAGAGCTCTTTGCCTTCACCGATGATCGCATCGCAGTCCAGTTCTGGTACGAGTATCAAGATGCTGAAGATGGGATGCGCTGGAAGCGGTGCTATGGCCTCGAAGACTGGACTTTTGATCGCGAGTCCGGAAAGATGTGTAAGAGGATGATGAGTGGGAATGATATCCTTCTTGGACCGGATGGGAGTGGAGATGGAAGATGGTTTGTAGATGGGGTTGATGTGGAGGATGTCAAGATCGGGGAGGAGCATTGGTGATCAGACACCTGCTACTGTGTACTATCTATCATATCTTTTTAATTGCTCTTCGGTAGATTGGAAAAGAAGATCAAGGGGTAAAGTGTACCCCAAGGTGCTATGGAGGACCACTCAGCTGTACTGAAGGTGTACAGTACTGTCCCATTTAGTCCCGAACGAGGTCAATGTCGATCATCCGTTATGCATAAGTGTAGAGCTTATTCTGACCCTAACTCGTGGTTATAGAGTCCAGGAGTTACATTCAATGGAAGAAGACTTGCGGGTCGGGCTCTATTGGTATTATCAGAATGTGGCAACTCTCGTGAATATCACGATAGCTTTCTGGAATGTCCATCTCAACAATCAGCACTATCCCTTGAACCGGATGGCCCCTTCCTTGGGACAAAATAAGAAACGAATTGGCGAACTAAAAGAAACTAATGGGTCCAAGCGCAGGATGGCCCCATAGGGTTTTAGCGGCCAAGATGCTGGAAGTATGCAAGATGACACCCCTTGCTAGGACGCAATTGAATATGCCGCATATTGAGTCTTAAGTTAGCGACCATTTGTCTTGTCTCCAAATATTCCAGACGGGCAATATCATCATCGCTACGGTAACGTGCAAAATGTCAATCGCGGATTTGGCATGCAAATTACTCTCTCGACGTTTTGGTTCCTAGCACTGGTCATTGTCAGTATCAACCGTAATAACCTCAAATACGAAAAGGAGAGAAAATAAATGATACTAACTAAATGCCCAATATAATAAACAGAGACTCTAAGTGTAATTATTTTAATTCATCAGTATCGTCGAGTCGAAGATCAGAGTATGTAGAAGAGAGAGTCGTGCATTCCTAAGAGGTAACGGGTCGATATGAGGAATTTACAAACCAAAAGAGGTAAACATCAACATTTATTCCCAATTAACATACCACAACAAGTGACCTCGCCATGGTATGCCGGACTTCAGCTCAATTAGCGTTGTCTGCTTACTTTGGCCATTTGTTGTCCACGCTCAAGCATGTTCTAAACAAAACTACTGGATCTTTTCCATATCCGTTGCTGGAAAGGTTCCTGAGTTTCCCTCCTTCGAGGACTATTCACTCGAAGATCTTCGACAATTCCTTCGCTTTCTCTTTCCTTCGTTTACCAGCTGGTGTCAACACCGTCCGCTCATTGAATTCACGGCCTGGTCATTCACGTACCTGGTCCGTATACTGCTGTACTTGTGTTTTAATTACTGGGTGGTCGAGGCGTTTATCTTCTCTCTTATAATTTCTTACTTAATTTAGAGCTCGTCAAGTGTCAGGTCAGCATCTTCACTAGCCAGCTGTAAGTTTGTTTACCTTCCTACGTAACAATGTTGCAGGTCTCTAACATGTCTGGTGGCTTGAAAAGCCAATTGCTTAACGAAACTTAAGATCAGACCTAATTTTGCTACATACAGCCCCATGGTAGCCTAATTCTGTCGTGAGAACCTGGGTTTCTGGAAATGGACAACACAACTGGAAGCCTCACGCCCCAGATCCGTCAGCCGCTGAGCGACGCCACCAATAGAATAAATGCCAGCGACTTACTCAGAGTGGAGGAAATGGGGGCAAACGATGAGCGGATGAAAACACCAGACCGTATGTCCATCGCTACGAGTCCGAATCCGTCAAAAGAGAATGGAAACATACATCTTTCACCAGTCACAGACTCGCAAACAGATTCGAATAGGAACTCCATATCCGCTGCGTCAATAATATCAGGTAAAGGGAAAAGGAAGACCCACGTTGGGCCATGGCAGCTTGGGAGAACATTGGGAAAAGGGGCAACCGGCCGGGTGAGACTTGCAAAACATGCGACAACAGGGCAAACAGCAGCTGTGAAGATCGTGTCCAAGAAGTCCGCGGTTCTGGTGCAGAGTGAAAGTATTGCGGCAATGGACCGTACTGTACGCAACTTTAGCAGCACAACTGGCACGCGGCCAATGCCTTGTGGTATCGAGCGAGAGGTCGTTATAATGAAACTGATAGAGCATCCGAATGTGATTAGCTTGTACGACCTGTGGGAGAACCGGGGAGAACTGTGGGTTATACCAAATTTGGGCATTCTTGACTGCGAGCTGACTTTCTATAGATATCTTGTCTTAGAATACGTCGACGGTGGAGAACTTTTCGACTATGTCTCTAGCAATGGACCTCTCCCAGAGGAAGAAGCCGTAAGGCTTTTCCGGCAAATAATCTCCGGTCTTGGTCATTGCCATCGGTTTAATATCTGTCATCGAGACTTGAAGCCAGAGAATATTCTGCTAGATGCAAGGCATAATATTAAACTCGCAGACTTTGGCATGGCTGCACTTCAACCAGCCGGCCATTGGCTAAACACATCCTGCGGTAGTCCACATTATGCAGCACCTGAGATCATCTACGGCCGGAAGTATCGTGGTGATAGAGCAGATATCTGGAGCTGCGGTATCATCCTGTATGCGCTGCTTACAGGGTATCTTCCTTTTGATGGTGGTGACCTCCCTTCCACGCTTCGACTGGTCAAGAAGGGCGAGTATTTCATACCTAGTGAGCTGAGTGATGAAGCTGCAGATCTCATCCAGAGGATCTTGGAAAAACGGCCTGAGAACCGTATAACCATTGAGCAAATGTGGATGCACCCTCTGCTACGCAAGTACGAAAAGCTTCATCAAGCAATGTCCCATCACCTTGTTGGACCTCCTCCTCCAGTGTCTACCAAGGAGTGCGGTGCACCTATAGCCTCCAGACAAGATATCGACGTAGATCTTCTGAGGAACC
The DNA here is from genome assembly GCA_003589665.1 of Aspergillus sclerotialis. Taxonomy (NCBI): domain Eukaryota; kingdom Fungi; phylum Ascomycota; class Eurotiomycetes; order Eurotiales; family Aspergillaceae; genus Aspergillus; species Aspergillus sclerotialis. The sequence continues at coordinate 20,419 of MVGC01000352.1, read as the reverse complement.
TGCAAACCTTATGGCATAATGTGAAACCAGAGACTTTGATTGAAAGGCTGCTCTGTAACCAGTAAGTGTTGCCCTCTGAGTTTGCAGCATTTTTACAAGGTTGTTACAATGAATACTGACTGATTATCCCTGACAGGCCAACTCAAGAGCGAATGTTCTACAATGCTCTGGTGAAGTTCAGGGATGAACAATTGGAGAACTACGAAGGACAACCTCTGGAATACTCGGCTAGTGACTATCATCATATTTCACGACCCGCGTGGGCTATGAATAGACGTCATAGTAGTCGCCGTCAAAGCAGTCTGCGAAGGCGTTCTAATTTCTCTGTCCTAAAAGACAGAAATAGGCGCAGTAGCGCTGAAGCGACTAAGCTACTTGAAGCTATTGAAAGTCGTGAACCTCCTAAGACGGCGGCCGCCCGAGCTTCTGTATCCAAGCCTCCACACACCGAAGCCACAATACCAGAAAGTCCCCCAGAGATTACACTCAGACCTCAGGCAAAAGAAAAAGCTAAGTACCCTGAGGTAGATGTGAGGGAAAGTTTGGTTGAGGAGCCGGAGCCGCCGGAGCCTTCGCCCTATGCTATTGTGCAGAACAAGAAACCAAGGGTCGACTCGGTGAAATCATTCCAGTCGAAAACGTCCCTCTCAAAGTCTCGTCGCGGTTTGAACTCTGGTTCAGCTCCCCGCTCAGCTAGCTACAAGAGAAATGTTTCCTTCCGGCATGTTCGGCATCGTTCACAAGGGTCTGCCTCAGAGAAAGTGAGGGATACCAAACCTCCAATTCCTGAGCGAAGGCGGCCACCCAAGATTAGTTTGAAAGCAGCCCCTGAAGGTACCCCGACTTCCAACATGGAACGGAGTCCATCGCTACCACCTCAGCCAACCACTGTCAGGAACAGTGGTGTCAGTGCGAGAGGCAGCGTTCGTATTAAAAAGATGCGCGAGGCCGAGATTGGTTGGAAGGATGATGCACGCAAGGTTTCTCATGAGCTCAGTCAAATATGTGAAGAGGCATTCAACGCTAGTTCCGTATCCACAGTTCGCACAAGCAGTACTTGCGAAACTGCAGACACACCGGTAACTCCTGTTTCCGTGGCTAGCCCTGAAGGCTCGCAACAATTCCCTGCTAGCAACACGGCAACTCCACGGCCCCTGCCTGAGAAACCGGCTGAGAATGCAAGATCGTTCACTGTTGCTGAGCTGGCTGAAACTCGCCGCAGACTGATAGAGCATTCTGTCAACGAAGGGGGTGATAAGGTTCCCTCATACCTTGCTGGAGTCATCACTCATCTTGATCGATTGATTGAGCAAGACAAGGCGAAACAGCGTCCAAAGCCAGAAATCTTGGGTGATCAGATCTCACTGCCTGATCCATTTGTCAAGCCCTCTAATGATGCTGGATACCTTCCGGCTATCAGTGAGGAACTCCTTACTCCTCTGGGCAGTCCAGCCGATTCCAATTTCAGTCAAAAGAATCTGAAAGTCCCTTCGCACTCTCTTGCAGGTTCTCAAGGTGATAGGAACAGCTCTGAGGCTAAGCCAACTGTCCGCTTGGTATCGCATCCGTCGTTGGGATCCATCGAGGAAGTCAAGCCATTGAATGTTCGCAAGAAGAATCAGACGACTCCTTCGACAGAGGCTTCTCAACCCTCTCCGCTGAGCAAGTTCGCCACAACCAGTTCTCGGAAAGCACACCAGCCTGGTGAACTAGACACTGCTCATGAATTCCCGAAAACACCAACAAAAGACGGGACAAACATAGAACGGAAATGGACATTGTTCAGGCATAAACCTCATGCCCCTGCTGATGTGCCCCCCAAGACTTCCTCCGAACATGTCAAGCCTATTTATCCCGGATCTGAAAATAAAGGAACAGGCCCAGATCCCTCGGGGAGAAAACCGTCTGACAAATCTAAAGGAAACTTCTTTACGAAGTTTATTAAGAGGAAGCCAAAGGAAAATCCTCAATGCCACCCTTGTCAGCCTACAGGTAAGTGACTGACCACATTTAGTTGTTACTTGGCTTACCATTCCCAGTTCCGGAGTCTATAGACTTTAATAATTTGCCCATGAATAACGGAGAGGACGATATTCCCAAGCCTGATAACCCACCAAATCCCATCCAAAGGAGGAAAACCACCAAGGACAAGAGTCAGAACTGGTTTGCTCGTGTTTTCCATATAAAGCCTGCTTCGCGAGTGGTCGCTTTGGATACATCGAAAATCAGGGGTCGAAAAGAGGTCTACAAGATCCTTCGCGAATGGGAGGAGTACGGTATGGAAGACGTGTACATGGATAAGCCCAACAACTATGTGCATGGTAGGGTCGGTGAAGTCAACTGTAAGTGCATTCGATTTACTTGTAATAATGTTATAAACTGACGGTATCCCAGTCCTCCGTCTTCGCCCCGTTGAATTCTCAGCAGAGTTCTATACTGTCCTCGAGCACGGCCGACAGGCGAATCTAAGTCTTGTTCGGTTCAACCAGGATCGCGGCGCGGCTTCATCATTCAATAAAGTTGTTGATACGCTTCAAATTGTGCTGAAGCAGCGTGGGATCCTAGTTGAGGACCCTGCTCGCGCAAAGAAGATGGTCAAAGTATTGGACGGTCTTCCGAACTGACCTCCCTGCCTTCATATTTCGTGAACCATTTATTATTTCTTCTCTAAATCCGGCGCATCTGGGGCATTGTATTCAGTATGGTCTGGATTAATTCCTTCCAGGATTCTTGAAATGTTTTAAACCCTCTCTGGTCCTAATTGACAGAATCAGCTACCCAACTTGTTGGCATCCACTGGGTTGGATAACATCCTCTACCCAAATTGGTGTCGGCTATCCAATCTTTCTATTTCCTTGTTACACACTCATCTTTACCCAGACTCAACTGACGACACTCTTTATCTCTTTTTCTCTCTTGCTATACTACTCTTGCCCGGTCGATCTATCTTGGAAGTTTATTTGACACCAAGTTAAAGTCGGCGAGGCCTAACGCTTCTGCTCATCCACTCTTTCATTGACATCATCTCTATCGTTTCCTGTTGATCTTGACCATTTTCAAGACTTGGTGCTAGAAGACACCGTTCATTCATTCATCCATTCCTTCATCTATCGGCAATTGGCTCGCTATTTCGTTCCTTGTTTCACTTGACCTGACTTGACTACTATTTCTCCATATTAGAGTTCATTCCAACCATCTAACAACCGTCATCTCTTTACGCTCTTTCCTTTCCTTTCCTACCTTATTACTCGTCCTTTCCCTCATTTCCTTTCCTTTCCATTCCTCCTTATTCCTATTTCACCTCCTTCGCAAATTACCGGAGTTCAGTGTCCTTTGCTTTTCTTTGCTATATTTGGTTTGATTCAACTGTTCTGATAGATACATACTGCTTGCTTGCCCTGCCTGTCTCTAATTGACACTACTAGAAGTAGTAATTAAAAAAAGATTCAATTCATAAAACTCCATACTGTAAGCACCTAAAAACACTCACTCCTACTATACACAACCGCATCTAGAACGGATCTGGTTAAAAGCGAGCCTCGATTAACCACTCCTACCTACCTATCTACCTACGGGGAACTGTATCCTACGAGAGGTACCGTTGGTAAAGACAGCGCACTGTCTGTCATCTGGTTAAGTCGTTCGGGGCCTCTTTTGTTGTAAGAGTTTGAGTGAAGCCAGATGGGTGAGTGGGAGAAGAGAGTAGAGGATGGACACGTGGATTATTAGCCCTATCTGCTTTACCTACCTAGGTACCTATCTAGGTACTTACGGCGGCAGTTATTCGAGGAATAGTAGGTACTACGCAGCATGAAATAGATAAATGCTACTAGGTAGGCTAGCATACTCTCTAATTAAATGGTTTATTCAATGACACGGTTCAGATTTAACTCGCCTAGGTAGCTGGCTACCCAGGTAGCTAGCATCTAGCGAACGAACTAGCTAGCTTATCGTCCAGCACACAACTACAAACAGCGTATACAACACAACCACTACTAGGTATCACTTCTTCAGTCAACTCAATAAAAAAAGGCACAGTAGTATGTTAACGAGGATAATCGTAGTAAATCAAAGTAATAAGTAAATAAAACAAACAGCCACCCAGAGTTGATATCAATACGTACGTTGAAATGTCTTATTAATCAATCAATTACACAGTCAACCAAACAGTTAGACAAGTAATCAATGACACGGTACATAAATGAAGAAATGAACAACAAGATAAATCAGATAGCCGCCGACCAGTGTTGAAATCGAGTCCTCTTTTGCGACGCGATAAAATGACGATACCTCCCGAGATAAGAGAAAAGCATGATAAATAATGGAAATGTAGATGGATGGAATGGTGGCATGAGATTGATGATGAGATAGCGAGATGGTAAGAAGGAGGTAGAGGGAATATGGAAGGATTTCATGAGAAGGATACGCAATGTTGTGTCCGAGATGGAATGAAATGGGCGGAATAAATGAGATGATGAGTTATGGAAAATGGTATGTGTATGACAATAATGGTAAGGGTGTAATAAATGCGTGGTGTCGAGAAACGTCACGGCAAGGTTGGGATTGATACGAGTTGATGGAAAATAGGACCAGAAGGTGTATCTCGCATTTACCGTCGCTGGTTGGCGGTTGAGTAGATGCACACCAGGTAGGTTAAACGAGATTGGTTCCCTTCCAACTAGCCATTGACTGGTATCCCACGGCAAAGTGAACTCGTATCAGCTCATTAGGCCAGCCCAAACCGAGAACTCCAAAACACATATCCAAATCTCAGCAAAATCAGTCTAATCAGCCTGGGTCCGAGTCTCAGAATAAAGCAAAACAAAAAGGAGAAATCCATTTGTAAGTGGGTCGCCCCAGAGAGTATATCGTGACGTAGTTTTCAAGAGAAAGAGTATCGAATATTTTCGGAATTGGGAATATTCATCTCAAAAAACGTAGCAGATGCCGAAACCAGACGGAAACATCCGCGTCAGCATCGCAACGAAGACTAGAGATTGCATTCTAAGCCCAGACCGTGCAACTCATTATTCCTTGTTCGTTTCCATGGCTTCATAGTCGAATAAACATGTGGCTCCCACTCATTGCGCTACTAACATTTCCCCAATGTCTCCATTTCGCTGGTGTTTTGATCCCATCTTGATGTATACCACCGAGGTGAATCGAAATAGGGCTCTGTCGTAAGTCATGTGACCTATGACATCACCTGTCAAATACGCGCCGGGATCGAGTTTTTGTACAACCTCACAATCCTCCTCTTGCAAATCATATCGAGCAACAATCCTTTCCAGTGACACTGTATCCAGTGTGATCAGGAGATCCGCTAGCCTCCCACAAACAACGACCCATGTGAGACAACTCTGACATCCAAACCAACGCAACAATCCCAGTCATCCGTCATTCAGCAATGTTCCTCACCAATGCACGCACTTAATCACTTGATGACTTTATAGAAGCTACTTGTTCAGGCCTCTCCGGTTCAATGCATTTAGCATATCACTATCCGTGCTCGTACGACTCTGGCTCGGATCGCGGCCATCTTCACCCGGATTGAGCATATCGCGCACATTCAAGCCACCTCTTGAAGAATTGGCCGAGTTTGCACCAGCGGAATTTGGAGCCGAGCTCGAGGGAGGGGTCATTGCGCCTTGAGCTGAGTACATTGGCGGGTATGGGGAGTTATGCGGGGACGATGAATGGCGGCCGTCGTAGGGGTACGCCGTTTGTGGCGAAGAGCGTCTGTCGTGTTGGGGAGGGGGAGGATAGTATGGGCCAGGGAGTCCATGAGCTTGGTAACCAGGTGCTGAAGTGGCAGGCGTGACAGGTGCCAGGTTGGTCGGGTCAGGATACTCGAAACCTGAACTAGATCCACGGCGCCCATTTACTCTCTGTGGTTCTTTTGTCAGTTGTGCCTTTCAACAACAGCAGAGCGGGCATGACTTACAGGATCATGTATCGGGGCAAGCGGCGGTGTCGCTCCGTTCATGTGAGGCGGTCGCCCGTATGTAGGTGGGTACATTCCCTGGGGAGGAGGAAGGGTTGTTTCGGGAGGATGTTGCTGTTGCCGTGGCAGAGGCTGACCTTGTGCGCCGTATAGCATCACATCTGGGTGAGCTCGGTTCTGGGGGTTCCTCAAATGTGGATAGGCGGCGTGAGCGGGAACAAAGGCCTGGGCCTGGGACGAGACAGGAGTGAAGAGACATTCTTGGTTGAACCGGATACAGTTACTGCACCGTCCATCGGTCGAGTTCTCAAACCCAGAGCATCGAATCTATCAATGCGAGCGTAGGTTAGCGACAGTCTCCGAAGTCATGGCCTTGATGCGATTGGCTTACCTTCCGTCTCCGGCAATAGCTGCAAGCTATGGCAGTTCGTTGCCGTGGTGCTGCTGGTGGATAGGCAACTGGCGCGGGAGCGGGTGGAGGATGGGCATATACGTCGGGAGGACGGTAGGCCCCAGGGGGAGGTGGAAGATGGTACGGGCCTTGTGCAGATGGGTGATGCATGGCCGGCGGTGGAGGGTACTGAGAATGTGGAGGCGGTGGGTATTGGTGCTCTGCGGGAGGAGGATAAGATGCTGGAGAGTACGAGGCCGGAGGGTACGAAGATGGCGGGTATGAGGCTTGAGGATAGGAAGCTGGAGGGTATGAAGTGGGAGGGTACTTCAAGAAATAAAGTCAGCATCCTGCCCCAACATACAAGAATCACAGATCGGCACATGAAGGCGAGATATCAGTAGACAGAAACACTTACAGGATAATGCGACGCCGGCGGATAAGGGGAAGGCGACGGCTGACCCTCTTGCCCGATATTCCACTGTGAGGGAGGAGGATATTGACCCCTGCGATTGGGATCGTTAGGGTCGGCGAGGTCGGGGGGATTGGAAGACATTTGTAGGCGAATGTGACGAAGAGGGACAGGAAGGAGAAAGATGCGAAGTAAGCGTCAACCAGTAGGAAGTGTCAAGATGACCAGGATAAACGAGCGGCGCTCAAGTGGTCACAGAGTACGCCAAATCAGAAACAGTTCCAGGTCTTGTCGGGTGATTGGCAAAGCTAGCATAGCCTCGCGGTCACGCCGGAACGGGACAGGTGAGTTTTGGCCGAATCCGTCTGGGGCGAAAGCCGGACCAGCTGAGAAAACAGAAAATAAATGAAAAAAAGGAAACAGACTCGGGATGCACTAGCGACTCGAGGGTTAAACAAGGAGAAAAATGAATCGATAAATAGTAGGTCTAGTGGAACGCGAGGCAGCGAGATGGCCGTAGATGGTCCGCTTAGGAAGATGACAAGATGCTGCAATGCCTACCTAGCAAAAATGCAATGCACAGTCAGTATAGATAGATCGACCGTCAAAGCGCAAGAAAAGAAGCAAACAATTTCGCGTGCAGTCTTCGACAGGGATACGCAATGATGGCTTTCGGGGTTCAACAGCGACAAGAGTTCAGCATTGGTTGCCTTTTCTTTCTTGCTTCTATTCCTCTTACATGTGTAAGATAAGAAGAAGGGATAATGTATTGATTCAGTATTTCCGACAGCAACCTCATCGGAATGTTTTTGGTGCCAATGAAAAAGTACGTCACCGAAGCCTGAGGTCAATGGGACGAATGACGAGAGTTTGCTGCAGGAACAAAAGATGTAATGTATACCTGAACTGAACCTTGGACTCGCCGAGAACAGCCGACAAACAACATATAGAAAAAGAAAAAGAGTACCTACTTTTTATGAAATTTACTCGAATAGGAGATAGGTCGATAGAGATAATCAACGAGGGGATCTAAGAGGATAAGATGGAAAAGAAAAGAGGGGGAAAAGAAAGAAATCTATTCGACTGGGTCTTGTCGGTCCGTCCGGGAAGGGAAAAACCGTTTGGGTTTGAATTCCAGAAGGAAAATGCAGGGGAGGGAAAAAAGCAAAAGGGCCCACGACGGCAAAGCGGGAGGGTAAAATATTTTTATTTATTCTTTTATTAAATAAAAATCTGCCCGAAGATAGAAAGACAATAGGGAAAGAAGAAAGGGAAGAATAAAATAAAAATAAAAAAAAGAAAAAGAAAAAGGGAGAAATAAGAACGATACAGTACTAATACCGGACTAAAATAATAAAAATAATAATGCAAGCAGAACGGAGTGGACCCTAGCCCCAAACAACGCCAACAAAGTACCCACCGACCAGGACGGGGGATCCTCCCTAGACGCAACTAATTTGGCTGTATGGTAAGATCAGCTGAATTAAGTTAAATCCATCGTCGTTTTTTATTGGTCCGCTGATTTTGGCAAGGGGAGAACCCGCTGTGACGGAGACCCACCATCATCCCTTTTCTGTTCGGTACTGTACCGTATGGAGCTTGGTATTGTTACCCGTGTATTGGTACTTACATTATTGGCTACCTAGTTATATTTGGAGGAGTATTCTGTAGGCGTCGTTGACTAGCAACTTCCAAGTCTATCTAGACTAGGCCCAGTCTGGTGTCTCGTCCGATTACTTGGTTTGATATTATTGTGTTGGCAGGATTTGACTCAATTTATTTCTCTAGTCTCTGGTAGGTAGAATATTCCCTGTCTTTCTGTAGATCGACATCACCGCTCCAATTTTTCTTTTTTGATTTAAACCAGGGTAATCTACCTAAGGTTGAAGTTGGCCTAAAAACAGTCAAGTATTCACCGCAATATAGTAGTTGAAGCGGTGTAGTCTGCACCCAGTTAATTAATGCAGAACATATGCAGGCCGAGGGACTGATAAATTTGACTTCGGGTTCCACGGTAATGCCCGAATGCTTACAGAGTCAAGCGCGGCCCGTGGATGGACCAAAAACCATGACGGCAGAGAAGAAAAACAGACTACTGTAAAATGATTTCACACTACCCACCATCCCCCCCCACCCTCCTCAAGGCTCTTCTTCAACTTGCACCTTACACACTGACACCCCACTTGTTAGTGAGAATAATAATAGTAGTCAGAATTAAATATTGTCCTTCTCCGCTTTACAGCTCCTCCGATTCCTTTTTTAAATATCGAGGATTGGTTTCATCAACTGTCGGATCACAGAGAAATCGCTTTCTTACCTACGATCCGGCTGCTTCTTTCTATCCGTTCCACAATCTGCCGTGCGCTTGTCTACCGTACCCGATTCCGCGTGTGCCTCTCAGTTGGGACACGCTAAGGGAGACAGAGCCAGGGTTGAGCGAAATTTGGATGGCTGGGATTCCCACCCTGAAAATGCAGGAGCTTCGCGCCATGGTTTAGTGTCTTTAGTGTACCAGTATTCGGACCTAAGCGTCTTCTTTCTCCGGGAAAATCCCTGAAATTTTTTCCCTTGCAGCTTTTACCTGCCCGACTTCCTTGAGACCATTTTGTTACCTGCAGATTCATATGTTGATACGCCGCGCGGTAATCCCAACCTGCATGCAGAATGTGGCCAATACTCGCGGAGTACATCTGTGGCGCATTTTAACGCACAGGGAACTCGGGGTTTATTCCTCAAGGCAACAGAGTAGTCTAAAAAGGTGGGATGAACCCACAACAAGGGAAATTACCAAGGCTGGCATTTTTCCCAAGATACGCGGTGAGTATGACCAAGGAGCAGGGCTACAGGCATTTCGCCCTTTAGGAGTCGGTGTGGTTCGAATCCTTGTTTAATGCTAAAACATCATCACTCGACTGGTTCTTTCTCCTCCATCGCACCCTGTTAAACCTTTTGTGGTTGTACAGAATTAGCTGTAGATTTGTCAGTCAATGGCGGACAAGAATCAATTAAGCCTGTTCTGGTGTAGCCCTTGCAGTCTGGGCTGAGATCGTTTACGGCCCAGCCCGTAAGCAAGGACTAGGTCCGGGAATGCGCGCGGAATCTCAGTTATCCAATAATTCTCACTTTAAGAGCCAGGAAGGGATTCCTTGATGGTGGTATCTCGAAACGGTAACTTCAGACCTAGGGAGTTACCTATCTGGACTAGCTGCGGTGCCGACTCTTAGAGACTCCGCATACTAAAGTAAAGGACGGTGACGGCCTCTGGAGTAAAGGATGATAGAGGCTGTCTACACCAGTGAATACGAGGGTTTGTTGGATTTAGCAGGTTTCTAGTGGTAAAGGGTATCATGGTTAAGGCCAATGATCATTGGCGAGATGAAACTTGAGGATTTCGGCCTGACGAGCGAATATCGTTATACATTGTGGAGCCATTGTCTTCGACAAAAAGGGCGATTCCCTGACTTGTCAAAAGACTGCTCTGTGCGATTCGCAGCCTCGCAAGCAATGATGAATCGAGTAGGAAGGAGAGCATGGGGTAACAGTGTAATGACAATACAGCGTCATCAAGAATAAGCGACAGCCGCGGTAAGATTGGTCGGTCCCATCGAGGGAGTGGAAAAGGGGCGCTCCGAACCGTAGTCACACGAGGCATGATTGGATCCATTTCTTAAATTTCCCTAGGGAATTTCTCGGCAACGATAACGGTGTCACTGCTGACCGACAAACATGCTCAGTGTGGCTTAGATGAAGTGATAGACAATCTAACAAGCAAGTTTCCATGGAATAGAAGAAATGATGAACTGTCGATTAATACGATTCTAGGAATCATCGGTAGTAATCAGTATGGAGAAGGAAAGATTGACAGAGAAAGCAAAGAGGCCAAAGCGACCAAAAAAAAAGTGGAGGTGGAAGGAAGGGAAAGTCGGAAGAAGGCGGTGAACCCTAAGACACGCTCAGCTGATGAACACAAGTCAAGTGGGGTTTTGAATCCAATATTGTGTGTAGCTGAAAACGAAAGTCAATTTATTCGCCACCCGCGGGACTGTCCATCGGTATTCGCCTTTTGTTCTATTGAGTTGAATCGATTCTCTCTCCCGGATCTTCCTCCAAGTTGCTTTGCTTGTCTTCTCCTTCCTAGTCCAATCTCAGGAACTAATTGATTGATTGATCCCTGCATCCACTCGACACAGATTGGGCCTATCAAAAAAAGCACTCCATTCTAACCCAAGCTAGTCTGGATCTGACCGCATGGCTTCTCGAATGACAAAAGACGGGACGTGAGGGCCCTAAAGTTTCCCAGTGCTACAGCCCTGGGACTTTTCCCGTTGTCCGATCTGTGGAAATTTCATGGTAACCTGCATTAGTGTCGACCTGATGCTGGAAAATGGTGTAATGAGAGCGGGGAACTTTTCTCCAGGGACCACTTATCTAGCCTATTTGAAAATGACGGTGACCAAAGGTGGCGGGGTTTGATGGCTTCGGACACCAATCAAATGGTTTAACGGCCATGTTGGCGGTTGGTTTTTCTGGATTGGTAATCTACTACCGAGTAAGCTTAGGAGTAATCCAATCTGACAGCAGAAACGGTAAACGCTCCACTAGCACATGGCTAATGGAGAATTCTAGGCGTGTGGATCTCGCTCATGAGACAGACGCTGTGGATTTTCAAGTCATGGCCACTTATTGAGTTTTGAGGTTGTTGAAATCTAATCACATCTGGCCAAAGCCGATTGATTTGGAGAGAGAATCCTCGAGATAACATGATTCATGTGACTACCTTAGCCCTAGGGCCTTAATCTATGCTCGCGATCCCTTGGAAGTGGAAGAAATTGCACTCATGACAATTTTCTCTGTCCTCAGCGACAGTCTGGTCATGGGGTTAACTTGCTAGGGTCTGTCCAACTGGGTGGTTTCGAAGTTGCCTAATTTTTGTGGTAGAAAAGTCGACTTTCCCAAACAGTTCAAATCATATTATCCAAGGCTCTTGGTTGGCATCAAAATTTCTCCCGCCATTTTGTGTTCTCGAATGAATCGGCTTGAAGGACAAACAATTCTAGGCCTACCAATGATGCTGCATGAAACCTCGACTTTTCAAATAGAGCGTGTACCCTAGTTGTGATTGTTATGCAGGTCGGGGGCGTTGACTCTGTACCTAGTTGTCGACGACGGGCCGCTCCGCTCCCGCCGATCTTATGCAAGATATGTAAGTATGCTTTTGCTTGATGTACTGGGATTGTTGCTCTTTCATAACTCGGACATCCTTGGATTCGCTACCATTGGTCGTTTCTGTTTTGTGATGATGTGACACGATTTCTTAGCTGCTTATCGCTATCCCCGTCTTTCGACTAGGACTCAATCTCATCCCAGTCAAAGCAATGTGCAAGGTCTCTTTGGGATAGATATTTGAAACTGGACCACCTGACAAGCATTCTCGAAGAACTGCAGCAGGGTTCGCTTGACTGGTCAACAAGTGTGCAACCCAACAGGGAGGATATGGTAGTGGTGCAAACATTCAAAAAGCAGTCAAATAGTTTCACAGGCCAGGCAATCCATCACAGCTAGCGTCATTTTCTCTCGTATCGAAAGAAGTAATCAGAAAAAAAGAAAAGAAAAAGAATCCTCCGAGATCATCATTCGGCTCGTCTATTTGTCTGAAGTTGACAAGCTGTAACATATAACGTCAGGGATACCAAACGTTGAAATACCAATACCGTAAGTTACCATGGTTTCCAGGGCGTTTTGAATTTGCCACGTTTTTCCTAAACCCAATCGGCGCCTCTGGCACGGGTGCATTACCGTCCGCGTCTTTCCGTTGCCGCAATTTCTCCCTTGCGATTCCAATGCTTGCTCAGCCCGGCTTTTGCGCTCCAGATTCTCCAGAATTCTTCCCCACCTCAACCAACGTTCCTTGACTTGGCGACCCAGTCAGATCCAGCAAGGATTGGTATCTGGTGAGTTGTTACCTTGTCTGCAATCCGATTCTCGTCTGATGGTGTATTATTTTGCCGTCGAATACACCCAGCCAGCCTCGTCCGGATATTATTACTAAGAAAGGGTAAGGCCAAGGAATAAAATAAGAGGTAAAATACCCCTGTATGTGATCTCCGCTGAGCCCGCATTGCCTTACGGTCATGGGATCTGAGGTCATCCTATGAAAACGTCAGATTTCAGGGTATGTCGGGTCCCTCGCTGACTACCGAATTACGCGCCCGGAATTAGTCTCTGTCTAAGTGGCTTTTTCGGTGACTCGTGTATGTCATTGGCTAGCTGAGAAACTTGGGAATCAATACCATATTGTCCGTGCTCTCGGGCACATGCGTCACGATCTATTCCAAAGCCCATGACGTGGCCAAATAAGCGAATCAGATCGATGTTCCCCATTCCTGGGATCGACACATCAGAATGCAAGACTAAGTTTCCGCTCCTGCTTTACCGGCCTGATACTGGCCTGATGGTTGTACCAATACTGGGGTTATGTAGGCACTAACCTACTTGGGTAGATATTAATGGTTGCCCAGGTGCAGACTGAGTACTCTACCCAGAAAACCTTCCTAGAGCCTCTTCAGCAATATCTATCTACCCAACAACCAGAATGACCCAACATCAAACCTAAAGACAGTACAACAAACCATAAGACAGTCATTCGACACTTCAGCATCCGTCGCGTGATGCCTTCGGCCGAACCTTGTATCTAATGTCTCAACTGCTCAACCCTACAGCTCACATCATCTCAATCTAAACACAAGGTATAATAATAATAGGGGACCAAACATCTGGAAACAAGCACCAATCTCGAAATGTTTAGCGAGCACCCTCCACGGGAGCGAATGTGTCTTGCCTAAGAAGGAAACAACACCCTGTTTCCAGTCGGGACGTCGCGACTGGCGATCAGACCCTCGCGATCGAGTCAACTCTAATTCATTCCTGCCAGGGATGCGGGACGTTGCTTTGGTCTCATTTTTGTTTCCTGATACGGCAGGATCGAAAGATCGTCCTACATTTAGACGCGATGCTTTGACCCTGAATATGTTGTGCGTTCCCAGTTGGTGCTTGGTGTCTTAGGTAGACCCGGAGATTTGGTATGCAACGCCACTAGATCACTGGAGTTATGTCTGGATTGGGAATTGTCCTTTGGATGTACTGTAGGTAGGTTTATTTCGCTAGGAACTATGGGCGTACGTACTGTACAACCTGATGAAAAAGAAAACATATCCTCGTTCGTTGTAGATCTTTATCGAAGCACCAATCTTACTGGACTCGAGTGTACCAGAATAACAATCAAACAAAGAACAAAAGTCGAGATGAGGTCAGATCCCCTTGAAGAGAAAAAACAAAGAAGTCGCTACCCACCCTAGCTCGTACGACTGGTGCTACCACATCCAGGTACCTGGGTGGTACAACTTTCTATCCAAACAAATGCCATACCTTCTAAATCCATACTGAAATTAATCACAATATCCAGACTCCAGGTCAAGACAACAAGAAAAAGAAAAGCAAAAGCAAAGCCTACGTCAAGTCACCGAGGAAACAACACTATCACACCGAGACCATTTCCCTAATCCATTATCCTGCATCTAGATCTGCACGGCACCCTGCTTTATGCAAGGACGGAATGCCACAAACCAAGATAGGCAGCAGTAGATAGGGGAAATTGGGCTTACATTCCGATTCGAAGCTTAGATTCTATGGTTTTTAGGGTATCTTTCTTCGGTTTGGTTAGTAGTTGAGTGTTGGATGAATAGACTATTAGTATCATAGGGATTGGAGGGAGTAGGGAGAATAAGAATGAGTATGAATCTTTACTATAGAGAACTTCTTTTGTATGTACTGTACATCCTACTCTACGCCTACCTCTATTCCTCTTTGATTTGTTAACGATATAGATGTGGTCGAGGTAGATTATAGTAGTTTCTGATATTATACATCGCTGGTTTATATATGCCTTAAATGACACTCCAGGTTTCTTACATTTAATTAAAAAATATCGTAAAGGAAGCTTCCGTTCTTCTTTCTATCAAGTATCGATTCTTCTTCCTCCAACTAGCCATTTTATTGCAACTAAGCGTGTGCAAACACCACAGTGTCTGTATTCCCAGCACCAATAAATAAACAACACGACACCTAACCCAAAACCCGCAATCAACTCAAGACATCACAACCGAAAACAAGAAAAAGATAAACAAGACAAGTTTATACCCTAGCAATTGACCAGAATATCAAACCGAATCTTCCTTCCCTCTTCACTTCCCAAGTACCTACCTCTCTACTAGTCAGACCCTACAATACCAACAACCAACGAGCCCAACCTCCATAATCAAGACACAAATTCAGATTAAGTGGACTAAATGCGTGGACCCAATAGCGTAAACTCAAACCCCAGCTGCAGACCTCCTAAGCGACTTGCCTGCCCACTGTCGGGACTATCACCGAAATGCTGTGCTAGGAATGACGTGATTTGATTTGTCATTCAAGCGCAAAGTTTGCATTTGGGAAAATAGACGCGGTGAGGCTCCTAAATCATGTTTAATGAATGTGTTGAATAGTGTCATTTGGAGAGGGGATAGGATGGGATGTGGGTGGTTGTCGTTGGGGTTTGGTACTTTGGTTTTATGCTAGTAGTTCTGGCTAGGATCGATGTGCCCTGAGGGGGAAGCCGTATTTGCAAACAGAGAAGAGGGGAATATGTTTTTACGGACAGGATAGATGGATGGATTACAAGCAGGGAAATGTATGTAGGTTTCCTGATGGGGTAAACCCGTGCGGTAGATAGGTAGTTTAGGCGTCTTGCAAAAATGTGTGTCCTCCTTGGCAAGCAAGTACGTATGATCAAATAAGTCGGGCAGAGGAGGGGAGAGAGGCTCAATACGAAACGAGAGGAGATACGAGGATAGTTGCCAAACCCACACGCGTGCAGATCAAATGTGGCAATGTACACGAAACTCAATACAATAGAACAAAGAGACGGCAGGCCTTACGGGCCGCGATGTAAGTAGACCAATATGTATGTAGTCACGATGAAGAGACGGAACTCGGACCTTTTCGCTAAGGACTCTTTCATGAGTTCTGCATACAAACGTAGTTGCCATTGGTTGTCATGGAACTGGCGGTAAAGGACAAGGTGTCAAAGTGCGGAATAGATAGGATGGATGTCTTAGATCCACCTCAGGCAGTAGTGAGTCTATTTACCGAATTCAGCCATAAGCATATGGAAGTGGCAGTACATAGATAAAGTGGTTGCTTGAATATTGGGTCGAAAACTTGGACGTGAAAATAACATAACGTAAACAAAAAAGACTAACGCCTGTTGCATTGCCTTCCTGTAATCGTTTTTGGAAGCCAACTGCGAGACGATTACGTTTCTCTTGGGACTGAAAGCAGATATCAAAAAATGGGACCGTAATAGCAAACGGCTCTATATGAAACACAAACCTATACTGTATAACCGGTATTTCCCTCGCTGCCCTGCGTGATATCACTCACTCGTCATGGGCCTCCGATGTCTCCTGGCCTGAAACTTCGGGTCCAGAACCGGATTCCTCGCCAGCAGGATCTGGCATGACAACGCTATTGAGATATGTAACCTATCAAGTGACCATGTCAGTTGAAGGATTCATACGAGCAACAATTCAAGTTTATTGACTCGTAGTGGGTAATGTAGCGGCTAAGGAGGGAAGAAAGAGGGGAAAAGCGATGCCATTGGTATAGCTGATACAGACTACCCAATAGACGCGCGGACAGACGGAAAGCAAAAGTTAAATGAACAACACGGAGGGTTAGAGTGGATGGGGACACTTACAAAAGGTTCCATGGCACTAATGAGGGCAATTATTCTGTCCTGTGCGTTTGGGCCCATAATTTCCTCGTCGGATAAACCCCTGCCAACGATGAAGCTGCGGAGGCGGAGTAATTGAATGTTCTCGTTGTCGACGTCGTAGCCCTAGAGAAACACAATATATCAGAACCAAATCGCTCAAATGTGAAACAGTGATGAGTAGAAGTTGAACCTAGGAACGATGTATGTATTTGTGACCAAGGGCTTGGGTGGGACAGGAATATCCGGCCCTAACCAAGGAACAGGGCCTGGACGACCCAGAAAGTAGACACACGGGTACCTTCATCCGAGCCACCCGCGGTCCTTTCCATCCGTCAACTCGGCCAAAAGTCGTTCTGGTTCTGTTCCTGACATCGTGGTGATGGCATTTCCATTATGAGCAACGATGATGTAGTTGCATGGTTGCTATGCCCCGACGCGCTTGTGATGCTGTCTTGACCGACTTCTTGGCAGTCCAGACCAAGCGACGCCCATGGGTAGCGAGCGCGTCAATGACCTCTCTGCCCTTGGCATGGATCTCGTTCTCATTCATGGGAAGTTCAGATAGGACTCTCCCTTGTCAATTGATTGATTACTCAATCAATGAGCAAATAGCGCCTCTGACTCGGTCGGGTGAATGCGCCCGTGCATGCTGACAGTGAAAATACCTCTTGGTCCTTCTCACATTGCGCAATGACTGACACGTGGTACGATTTGGTTTGGGTGACAGGGAAGTAACGCGACTTGAGACAATAGTATGGAGACAAAGAAGTAAGTACTTACCTTCGGCTTGGTCTTCAAAGCACTCTCCTTATTCTGACTGACGAAAGCCTTCACGGCTGCATCCACATCATCAGGTATTCCACCGAAGATTTCGCGACGCATATCTGGATTCAATAACACGGTCTTCAACAGGTCCGAGTTCTGGTCGATCTCCTCGCGAATGAGCGCGAGCTTTTCTGCTTCTGGCATCCAGAGTCCGGAACCTAGTCAAGCGAGATACCGTCAGTTTAGATCTTGGGTATATCATGAGTTGCTGGTGAAAAGAGACAGCTGCGGCACCCTTATTCACACAAAGAACGAATCTCTGGGGCTATATATTGACAAAATGCGCCAAGAGGACAAGATAGGTGCCAAACCAACTACTTACCAACGAAGCAGGAGCCGGGTTCGAAATGAACATAGTAAGCGGCATAAGGACCCTTTCTCCCCGTTCGAGACCTATAACATTGAGCTAACTGTCATTCGCAAATAGTATTCGATGAACTTACCAAGCAGCAGCGAAATGCGTCTACTCCTCGTTAGCCAGGCATACCTCCGATAACGGACAAAAATTGAATTGGCGAGAACATGGATGGAATGAACATACCTTGTACGGAGTAGGGTCTTTGCTGAATCGGGCATCCCTGTGTATGCGAAAGACCTAGACAGACAAGCATGTTAATGCAGCTGTATTTTCTCCTAGGTATCCACTTACCACGTCTTTAACAGGCAGCTCAGGGATAGTGCTGTCCTGCTCTATGATTCTCTCCGTCAAACTTTCGATAAAGGTCTCCCAGTCTTTCTTTGCAGCCCGATAATCAGGATCGTGCGCTACAGATCAGACGTTATCTCATATCCAAATATGTAACGCTGGGGCGGTTCTCGTTACCTTTGAACCATACACGGTCATTATTCTTCACCAGATCTTCCAGGAAGAGCTTCGTGTTAGGATGAATAGTATCATCCTGGTAAGGCACGCCTCCAGGATCTCTCATCTTGGGCTTCTTGATGATGACCTCCTTTCCGGGACCGAGGCCGGCTGTGACACCTTCTCTCCACAGCTCCTTGTTCAGCTGCTGCTCTGCGTCGGTATCCAAGTCACTTGGTACACGATTCTTAGAGGCTTTCTTCGCTCCAGTACTCTTCAATTTGCCGTGTTTCCGGCCTGTCGTTTGTGACGTGAGCATTGGCGCCTATACGGGAGCGGGGAACTTACCTTTAACAGCCTTGGTGGAAACACACGATTGAGATTCGGATTCATAGTCGGTCAGCGAAGAATGGAATTCCTCAGTAGACTCTTTATTGAAGTACTTGCTCCGTTTAGCCGTGGACTTAGCAGCTTTGGCCTTGGGAGGAGAAGAAGTTGTCTTCTGTTTCTTAGGCGGTGACTTGGCGCTGGACAGCCTAGTAGACGCGCGCCTTTTGGAGGCGGACGCGGGCGCTGTGGCAGCTGCGGGAACGGCCCGAGAGGATCGGCGAGGCATTGCAGTCAGTTCTTAAGAAAACCCTTGAATGTTTGGGTTCAGATTCACGGAATCACTCAGAAGGGATGTTGCAGATAGCTGATATTGTAAGGATCTAAGTATATAGAGAAGATAGAGAGTAGAATCGAGAAAAGGGCGGGAAGAATGGACCATTTAAAGCGTCTTCGTATTCAATATCAGTCCATTGAAAAAGGAGATCGGATTTGGGGCTTTGAACTGGAAACAATTCGGACAAAGAACCGCGACTCTGGTAGCTTCTGGGGCTGTGGACTGGCCAAGTCTTTGCTGATGAAGAAAAAAACTTCGTTCTTAGTGCGTTCTTGGATCAGAGGATATTCGTCATCCTTTGTATGTCTATTCTCGGACACGGTTGATTGTGTTTTGTCCCAACTTGTATTTGTTCGTTCTTTCTTCTCTCCCTTCTGCAAAAGTTCAGCCGAAACAGCAAAGTCAGGCTAGGATCGTCCCGCCAATAAATACCCACCCCGGTCAGGCAGACCCCAGTCGAGATCTCTAACAAGCCTTAATTCATAAAAATAAACCATCGTATCAATTCTTCTCTGGTCTTTCGTTTTAGAGAAAAAAAAGAAGAAGAAAGAGAGGAACCACAATGACAGAAGCACTTCCTATCCCAGAAGTCTTCCAAGTCCGCAAGAACAAGATCCTCTCCGAACTGTCCATTCCGGATGCAGAGTATACAGATCTTTCCCCTAAGGGCTCGGTAGACGAGGGTATTCGCGATCTTATTGGAGATATCAATGCGTTGCCAGGTCTAGTCACGACGAGTAGTTGTGCGGGTCGGATTAGTGTATTCATGGAAGGGAGGAAAAAGCAACGACAACAAAATCAACAGGAATCAGAGAGACAGTTTGTTCCTTCGGGTGGAAAGGGCTCTGGGAAATGGTTGTTTGTTTCTCATGATCCCTTTAAAAATAGTCCTGCAGATGGGGATAGAAAGAGTCTGCATGAAATATTTGGGATGGTGGAAGGTGATGGGAAGATGCCCACGAATAAAGCTCTCCGTCTCGTGAGATTCTCTTTTGAACCGATGGTTGGTCAATTCCTTCATTTTTTTGGTTTATTTTATACTTTTTGGATTGAGATTTTGGATAGAAACTGTATCGTTTCATACTATCTATTAACAAGCAATCTCTTCCACATCTCCCGGCAACTTCAATCGACACCAACTACCAGATAAACCAACTAACGCTGACAGATCCTCCATATAATGACCGCAACCCTGCACCATGCCCAACCAGTCCTCTCCGCCGCTTCATCATCCGGCTTCCGCGAAAGCGGGCTCCAAAGTCTTAACTGTCTTCAAAATACCCCCGATAGCTCAAGTCCCATAGTCGCCGTCCGGGCATCCGGTCTTGCACTCGAGTCGATAATCGGGTACTGTGAAGAGGACACTGACCACAACTCATCACCAGATACCGAGCCCATAATACGCAGTCTCGTCTCTGAAGAGTACTTGCAGATGCTCATTGCTATCTCGAATGAACGGTTTGCGGTTAATTCTGAGCGGAAGGAGAGGTTTCGGGCTTGTTTGTTGGATTTGTGTTCTGGTCAAGGGAAAGGGAAGAAAGCTGGGTGGGAGGATGCTGAGACGAGG
>MVGC01000351.1:0-26161 GCA_003589665.1 Aspergillus sclerotialis | reverse complement strand
GCGTCTCTAAAGTTAATATATGAGTACTTTTAGACACGTTATATACCTTAGCAGCTGCTCGAGTGCCTTTTATTTAACTATTCTAAATAGTATTAATAGCAAGCAATATTCTACCTTCGCGTTGAATAGGTAAATCTAAAGAATTTATAGCCATTTTAATAGTAGAATAGCTTCAATTGGTATATAGTGGAAGCGGGTGTCCTACTCGGTGGTAGATTACGTTAGTAATTTAGTATATAGCTTTAGTTCTTTCTTAATTAGTAATACTAGTCTTCTCTTAAAGGTTAGAATTTTATTATTTAGATTCTAAAATCTATTATTATCTAATATAACTTAGTTATAGAGCTTTTATAAAGAGTTTACTTCCTTATTAAGTAGAACAATATAATTAGTAATAATATTCTTAGTAGATTTAATTTAAATATTAATTTCTACTAGTATATTTTAAAATTCTTTTTTGAGCTTTATTTATATACTCTACTTAATAGTAGAACTTATATTTAGTATTGTTAGGGTTTACTTATATCGAACTTATAAGATAATATGTCAGCTAGTATATTACTTTTTCCGTTCTTATATTATATCTGGAAGTAGAATCTTAATAAGAGTTCAGCTTATCTAGCTTATCTAGTAGATAGCTTCTATTTTATTATAAAATATTCTAATATATAATAATTTATTATAACTTTAATTTAGTTTTAAATTTATAAATTTTCTAACTTAGATTACTATTTATTAAGAGCTTATATAATAGTTAATATTTCTTTATTATAAATGTTATAGTTTCTCTTTATATTAGTTATATACCTTAAGTAGAAACTAATAAAATATTATAATTTAGTCTCCAGATTAAGCTATAATGGAATATTAGTTATAATATTATTAGAAGCGTTAGTCTTAATCCTTATTTCTAATTCTAAATTAAAATACATAAGAATAGAGGCGTTAATTAAGAAATTCTTTAATAGCTTAACAGCTTCTAAATACCTTTTATTCTAGAAAAATAGAACTTCTTTTTAATTAAATTTATTAATAGATTTATAATTTTAGAATATTCTATATAAATTATTAATAAAAGTTATAAAATTCTAGAAAAGCTTTATACCCTTTTTATTATATTTAAAACTTTCTACTTCTTAATAACTACTACCTTATTTAGATCTACTCTAATTTTCTTAATAAAGATAATATATATTTAAGATACTTAATCTCTATAGTATAGAATTTACTCTTAATAATTAAGACTTATAATCTAGCTTTTTATAAGTATTTAAAAATAATCTTAATATATAATTTATACTCTTATAAATTATTATTATAAATTAATAAATTATTAATAAAACTAGTTATAAATTTATCTAGATAGTTTATAAGAATACTATTAATATAGCGCTAAAATATTACTAGTTTATTGGTTAATTTAATTAAAGGGAATAATATTAATAATATTAGAACTATTTATACTATGTATAAAATAATATTAATTCCTATAAAGCTAGATTAATCTAGATCTTATAGAAATCTTATTATATATTAAGCTTAATAAAAACTTTAATATAGCTTAATTTCCCTAAACGCTTGTTAATAAGTAGTAGAAAGTAGCGATTCTTCTAGATAAGCAAATTTAATTTATAATACTCGATATAAAATCGATATTTTCTATTTTAGAAAGCTATTAAAATTAGTAAAACAAAAAGCACCTAACTTAATCTAATAAAGCCCTTATTTAGATTCTTAATTATATAATTATAAGTTACTTTTAGAAAGTTTCAACAATAATATTCTTCTTAGTAACTTATATTCTATACTCTAGTTAATATTAATATTAAAGTTATTTAACTAAATTTTTATATTAATATTAGGCTTTAATAAAAATATTTTATTTAAATCTTACTTTAAGAAGATATTTATCAAGTTATTATAATACTCTAGGAGCTTCTAAATAATAATTTTTATAAATTTGATCTTATTATTATAATAGTTAATCTTACGCTTAATTATCTATATAAATACTACTTACAGGCTAGCGTTTTTTTATGATTTTATAGAAACTAATAACTTTAATTAAAGCTATATTTAATCTATGTAGTAGATTAACGAATTATATTTTCTCTTTAAAAATATTAAATTTATTTAATTTTTTTTAGCTAGTTAGTACTAGCTATTTTAGAAAGCATAATTATTTTTAAAGGACTATCTCTATAATTTATAGCTTAAGTTCTAAACGCTTAATTTAAGTTTAGCTATTATCTAATAATCTAACTTTTAATTTAAATTTTTTGATCTTTATTTATTTAATATTATATTACTTTATACTATTTTAATATTAGAGCTTAATAATAGTTTAATCTTATTTCAATATAATTTTTAAAACTATTAATAGTTACTTTTTTTATATAATATTAGTTAAATTAGAAATAACGTAATCTTTAGATTATACTAATTATATGTATTTGAGATTAAGTTAGATATTATACTTAGCTAGCTAATTCTTTATTAAAATAATATTACAACTTCTTGTTAAAGTAATTATTATAGAAATTATAAGAAACTAATAATTCTCTATCTATAAATTAATAATAGTATAATAATTAATATCTTTAGCTTTTTTTCTATTGTAAATTATTAAATTAATAAAATAGCCTAGCTTCTTAGCTCAATAATTAACTATTTTATAAATTATATTATAAATTCACCTAAATACATAGATCCCTTTATATAGATCCCTTATTTAAAAGCTAAATATATAGATCCTAAATTTAGAATCTAAATCTATATTATTTATATAAAGATATTTTTATACTTTAATATTAGCTAATACTCTAACTTCTATATATAAATTATTAATAAATATTGTAGTAGGGTGCCCCCCTACTTTCTCGGCACATTACTATTATATTCTATTAGAGCTACGTTAATATATTCTAAAGCAGTTCTATAAGTATAGTTGTTTTACTTAGCTAGGAGATTATATTATAACTAACTACTATTTATTTCTTTGTTATATTCTATTATACTAGCTAGCTTTACTAAAATAGTAGTGTTACTAATAGAAGCGGCTATAAGCTCTTTAATATATCTACTCTAGTTTATATTAGTAATATATCTTTAATTAAATAAGAAATTTTATCGGTAAATATTAATAGATAAAAATTAGCCTAGTACTAAAATATTATAAAATTAAATAGAGTATTTATAAAAAATAAACGGCTATAATATAGCTTAAATGTTATTTACAATATAGAGGCGTAAAAAAGAAATTTTAAGAACCGCCTAGTTATAGTAAAATACCTTTTAAAAGTACTCTCTTATATATTTTAATTAAGTATTTCTATTAGTTAAAATAAGTAGTTTCTTTTTTATATATATTATTTAGAATGTATAAATATAAATCGCAATAGAAAATAGCTATAATAATTAAAAACAATAAGGTTAATCTTTTTAGTAACTATTACTTTAAAAATTAGTAATCTAAAAATAGTAGAATAGCTACTAATTCTAATAGTAGTTATTATAAATTAAATTAATAAACGCTTAAAGCAAGATTAAGCTAGATAAATATAATAATATAACTAGCTATAATAGCTATTAGTATAAAGGTTATTCTAATTATATATATATTAATCCCAGTACTAGATTTATTTAAAATACTTCGCTTTACTAAAAAAAATTATAATTATATTTTTCTACTAGGTTAAGCGACTATATATTAATTATAAAATTAAAAATACGGCGTAAATACTAAAAAGATTACTTAATTATTATAATAGATAGATTAGTAATCAGATAAGAATCTAGCTAACGTAATCCACGGGCGAGCGGTTAATACGGGCGAACGGTCAACTCCACCCGAAATCGCGTTTTCCCTTATACCCTCTCTATTCAACTACCTACTATACCACCAAAACGCCCTAGTTCTAATCGAATTTCTCCTAAATAGGAGAGCAAGATCTTATTAGCCCTCTAAGGTTTTAAAAAGAACTAATTTCGCTCTTTATATACTATTATAGAAATATTTAGTATTTCTATACAATATTATAAAATTATATAAGAGAAAGAATCTTACATATTAATATACGCGTAAATAGTTATAAATTAACTTAACTAGAAAAAGATTTATTAGTTAAATAAATCTTCTCTATAAATTTATATAGAATAGCGTCTAGACCTATTACTATATAAGAAATAGCTAATATCCTTCTTGTAGCGTGTAGATCGAACTTCTCTCTAATTATTAATATTAATTAGATATTAAGCTTTATAAAATAGCGCGATAAGCTTTATATATACTTCTTAAGATAATATAATTATTAATATACTCTAAATAAAGACTCTAAATCGTTGCGAGAGTAGTTTACTACTATTTAACGCGTGATCGATAAGAATAGTATTTAACTAGAGAATATCTATATCTTATTAGGTCTTATATCTATATAGAAGGTTGTTATCTAAGTAGAATACTATAGTTAGCAATTAATTTTATAGCTAGGAAATCGCGAATAGGTCACGGCAATCGAAGTAATTTATTAATAGCTATTCGCTACCGCTATATATAATATTTAAGGGGTAGGTATATATTATAGACTAGTTTAAATTAAATCTACTAGAAAACTAGCGAATCGAGATTTCAAATAATAGCTAGATAACCGATAAGATTAGCCTTTACTAATTATAAAAGCTATTTATTCTATTTATAAATTTGTATATATAAGGTCGATATTAGCTATTAATCCTCGATAGCTATAATAGCTATCTTATACCTTAGTTCGATTAAATCTATATAGAGAATAATATTATACTAGTTTATATACCTATATATTCCTCGTATTTACTACAACCGCTTAATATTAGATACTTTACTATACTTAAACGCGTATATAGTCGCTTTATAAGCGATCTTACCTAGAATATATATAATTATATTAATAAACTTAATTTTCTTATAGATTACTCTTAAGCGCGTATTAAAGCTTTTTAACCCTTAATTATTTAAAATAACTTCGCTACCGTAGGCTTTATTCTAATTAATCTAGAGAGAGTACTTTTAAAGCTTAATATCTCGCTCCGAACGTCTATACTACTAAATAGTCTAAATAGTAGATCTAATTAATTTACGCTAAAAAATATCTAGAACTATAATTGCTATAAAAGCAAGCTTCGATGCTTAAAAATCTACTAAAGCGGCGATTAAATAGTCCTCCTAACGCTATTAAAAGATATACTAGATTAGATTATTAAAAAGTACGCCGTGACGATATACAATACCGCGCTTCTTATATAGAAGAACGCTAATCTATATACAATAAATAAGAGGAAACGCTAAAAATATAATTAATTAATAAGGTAAATAGCTATAAAGAGGGACTATTAGTTGAAGAGAGCGTACAGCTAGTATAGTAGCTAAATTAGCTAGTTAAAGATAACGGGATAGTATCTTATACGTAGGGCGATTTGCCTATATAGTAAGATTAGCTAGCAATAAGAGCTCCTCTAAGATATAGTAGATATAGGGAGATTAGATATAGGATTAATTTATATAAAAATTGCTATATTTAAATTAATTAATACGATTTAGGTAGTAGTATCTTTATTTAAAAAAATAGATATAGTAGAAGTTGACTATTCGCCCGTATTGACCGCTCGCCTGTGGATTACGTTATTTTTTAAAAGACCAGGCTTTTTTTAAAAAAAAATATTTATAAATTTAACAAGAACGATGTAAAATAGCGTATATATATTCGCTGCTATCTAGGCGCGTATATATAGAAATAATATATTAGAATAAGTACACCTATAATTACTTTAGAAAATATATACCTATTTCTAAGAGGCTTGTATAAAAGAACTAGCTAGATAAATATATATAAAGTATCTAGTTTATTTATAGCTTACTTAAGAAGCTTAGTAAGAAAGTTATCATAAAACTAGTAATTAATATAAATAATTTTAATATTATAGATTCTAATAAGATCTATAAAAGGATTATAAAGATTATAAATAACTTATAATAAACTAAGAAAATATTAAATTTCTATAAGAAAGAGTCTAAGATTAAAAAGCTATTAGAAGAATATAATATAGCGCTATATCGTAGCTTTTTTAAAACCAATTAAATTTAACTATTAATTAGTAATAAAATTACTTTAGCTAATAAAAATAGCTTTAGTAAAGAAATAAATAAGATAATAAAGAAAATTAAGGCCCTTATATTATTAATTAAAGTAATAGCTAACTAGAATAATTAATAAATATAATTTAATAATATTTAATAGAGTAATAATGGTTCTAATATTAATAGTTGCTACTATTATAGTAAAAAAGACTACTAATCTACCCGCTATAATAAGTAATATAAAGATATTAATACTAGTCTTATCTATATTAATAATAACGGTTAACTATATATTAATAGAGAAGATAATAATAGTAAAAAAGTTTAATTAAAATATAGTATTCTAAATAAAATTATTATATAAAAAGTCTTTAAAAAATATTTAAATATAGATACCTTAGTAAACTTAGTTATATAAGCTTCTTTATAATTAAAAGCTATTCTAAGAAGAATAAAATAGTATAGTTAATAAAAGAGGATAACGTTATTATAATTAAGAACGATAAAGATTATTAAATAATTAAGTTAAATATAAACTATATAATTTCTAAAATAATTAAAAAGAAATACTTAGCGATTAAGAAAAAGCTTCTTACTATAAATACTATAAAAGCTAGCTAATATAAATTTATTTATAATAAGAAGCGAGCTTAAAAATAAATTTATATTATTCTACAACTATTAATATTTTAAAAGCTAATATATAATATAAAATTTAAGTAACATAATATAGAGAATCGACGACTATAAAAGCTAGTAAATAATAATATATAGATAGAAGATATATTAGCGTAAAAATAAGAAAAAGTTTTTATTAAATTATAAATACTATATATTGAAAATCCAATAAAAGATAATACTACTATAGATAGCGTTTTAAAATAAATACTTAATACGCTAATAACTAATATAACTATTAGTTAACTACTTAAGTATTTAAATAAATTAAATAAGAGCTTTTTAAAGTATTATCTATTAAGTCTTCTTTTTTTAATTAACTTAGAGCTATTAATAAAGAAAATAAATAAAAAGCTATTTATATTAATATAGCGTAACTCTATAATATCTAAATTTAAATAATAAAAAAATAGAATATTTTATATTATAAAATTTATAAAATTTATAAGTAGTTAAATAGTAATAGTTATATTTAATATAAAAGCGGAAATTAGTATTATAGAATTAAAACTAGCTAAAAAACTAGATTTAATTTTATAAAAAAAAATTAAAGATAGAGCTAGTTATATAATTTAAACTAATATTAAAATATATTACTATCTAAATCGCGTATTAATTTTAATTAATAGCGTAATTATTAAAATATCTATCTTTATTATTTAAATTTTTAGAAAATTATCCTAGTAGTAAACGTAAATATATATAGAAAGTAATATTAAGAAAAATAGCTAGATTAGATTATATTTTAAAAATACTAGTTATTTTATAAAAGTTCTAGTATATAATAAAGCTAGGGCTTTATAAATAAAATATATTGAGAATTTTTTAATCGTTAAAAATAATATAAAAGACAAACTAGTTAGCTAAGTAAATAGGTAACCGCGTAAATATATAAAAGCTTATTTATTATTAAAATTAATAAAAGATAATAACGAAAAATTTATCTAATTAGTAATAGTAAAGAATATACAAATCAAAAGTATAGTTAAAAGAAATTTAATTAATTTAAGTTAACTACTAGTTAAGTAATAATAATATAGAAGATAAAAGCTATAACTAGAGGTAGATAAATTAAAAATAAAATATTATTATAAAATTTAACTATATTAGCGATTAAAATAAAAAAAGCTATAATATATTATTTAAATATAAAATAATATATAAAAATTACTAGACTAGATAATATAATAAGCGTATAATAGTTATAATTATAAAAGCAATATATAAAGATATAAAATAATATTAAAGCTCTACTGATCGACTATAATAAGTATAAATTAATATACTTTATAATAAAAAGCTAATAAAGTATATCTAGTTTAAAAAATATTAATTAATAACTAATAAAATATCTAGCGGTTTAAAAAAATAGAAAATTATATATTTATAATAATATTATTATATAAGACTAGCGCTAGATAAAAAGATTAAATTTAACTAGTATTTTCTATTATATATATTAACTATTACGTATAGAAATTATTTAACATTAGAATAAGCTAAAAGAATACCAGTTAGTAAGAAGTTTAGATTATAGAAAAGAAAATTTCTACTTAAACTATTATATAAGCGCGAAAATTTACTTAACTAGACTTTTAAAAGTATTAGTTATATCTAGCTAGAGATTACACTATTACACTAT
This sequence comes from Aspergillus sclerotialis, assembly GCA_003589665.1. Lineage (NCBI taxonomy): Eukaryota > Fungi > Ascomycota > Eurotiomycetes > Eurotiales > Aspergillaceae > Aspergillus > Aspergillus sclerotialis. The sequence goes on along the minus strand of MVGC01000351.1, from coordinate 17,729 downwards.
TATAAAAAAATTAAAACTGTTTTATATAAAGTATAATATATTCTAATAATTTAAGTTTTGAAGACGCTATTACTAAAAGTAATAAAAACAGTAAAGAATAAAATAAGAGCTAGTATCTTTAAGCATTATTATAAATTATATTAGAATTTATAATTTTTAATATTAAAAAAAAAATAAAAAGTATTAATAGATTATTATAATTTAAAAAATAAACTAGTATTTAATTTATAACGCTAATATTCTATCTAATAAGAAGAGTTTATTAATAAGTTTAGTAGTATAGTAATTATATTGTCAATTAATTTCTTTTCTAATTATAGTTAACTAGATTTTATTAGTATAGAAATATTAAGATAAAATAGCTATTTAAATATTATTTAATTTATTAAGAATAACGCGGATTTTATACAGCTATACTAATTTTATAACTTAATTTATTTATATTATAATATAAATATTTAAGAACGTATTATTAAGTAAGTATTTAGAGATTTATTTTTAAATACTTTTAGAACTTTAATAGTATATTATATCTAGTAGAGCTTATTAATATAATTATATTAGCTAAAAAATTTTAATTTATTATACTAGATATAAAGCTAATAGAATGGATATATAATTATTAAGAGATATTCTAAGGCTAAAAAAGTTAAAAATTAGTAAACTAGCTTATATTAATATTAGTTTACAATATATAAAGGTTTATTAAGCTAACTATTAAATTCTATATTTTAATTTCATAGTTTTAAATTATTATAGCTCCGCTAAATTAGATTATAAAGAAAAACGTTTTATTAGAGTAATAAGTAGTAGAAAGCGTTTAATAAATTAAAGTAGATTATAATTATATTTCTACTTATTTCTTTTATTAATTATAATACTATTTTACTAGTTATTATTATTATAATTAATATAAGCTGAAATAAATAGAATACTTATATAATATAGATGCTTAACGGAATATAATACCTAGCTAAATATAAATTAGATATTTAAATAAAATTAGAGAGAATATATAATACTAGAAAGCGAGAGTATTAAATAGTTTTAAAGACGTTAAAAGAAGTTCTAATATTAGATATATAAGATTTATTTTATTTTAAAAGTTAACACGAAAACGTTAGTTACGTAACTAAATAAAATAGTAACTAACTTATCTAGTACTTTAATAACTAGCTAGCTTATATAAATTAAATTATTTAATTTTAATATATATTACAAAATAAATATATAATTATAGATAGCCTTTTATAATAACTAATAATAAATATAAAAATCTAGAAATAGAAATAAAAGATTAACATTAATATATTTATATAATTAAAAATATTATTAGCTTATATAAAATTGGATTCTAAAAGAATATTATTTTAATAAATATAGGAAATTGTGCGCTTTTTTATAAAGTAAGAAAGAACTTACTACTATACTATACAATTAATAAAGTTAATAAGCCAAGACGCTTAGTTTATAATTTATATATTAAATTAAGCTATTAAAGTAGAGAAAATATATATTAGTTCGTTATATGATAATACTAGTAGAATAGAATACATAATAAGATTTAAAAGTTATATAAAAGCTATTTTTAATATTAAGCACGCGATCTTATTTACAAGAAAGAGAAGCTATACTCAACCTAATAATTAATATTATATTCTATAATATTAATTAATATAGTAAAGCTACTACTAGAAAAAGATATTAATTTTATAATTTTAGTATAAGATATATTAAGCGGATAAATTAAAGTTTACTTACCTAGATTATTAAATTTTATAAAAATTATATAATTTATTTACAAAGAATAGATCTATCGCTATAGAATTTTAAGGCATTTAATTATAGATAAAGAGTCTAAAAATTAAGGTATTATTAAAGCGCTAGCTAACCGCTTTAAACTCTACTATATTAATATTTTTTCTATATTATATACCGTTAAATAGTAGAAGAGTCAAACGATTTAACTAGATTATATAGGATAATCTTTTAAAGCTAATAAATAGAAAGGTTTATAGCTAAATAAAATATTAGTATTTTATTCTATTTATAATAAGAATAATAATAGTTAGTAGAATAATATAAATAATATTATATTATTTTATTATAGAATAAGAAGCTATCTTATTAAACTAGAAATTTCTATATAGTAGATACTAGCGTAAAATAAGGTTTATATAATAATTAATTTAATTATAATACGAGCTTGCTAAATTAAATAGCGAAATATTAATATAGAAGAAGAAGCTATTTTATACTATTAGAGAATATAAAAAGCGAATAAAGAATTATTTAATATTTATTATAATCTATACTTAGAAGAGCTAATAAGAGATACTCTTATTCTTCTATATAATATATATTAGTAAAATAATATAATAGCTATAAATAAGTTACGTTTCTATTAATCTAGCTTATACTAGATTATTAAAGTTATTAATAATTATAATACTTATTGATTAAAAGAACTAGATAGAACGCTACTATAAAGAACTATAGATAATAATTAGCTAAAGCTATTTATTGAATAGAAAAGGAAAGAAATATCCTTTTTTAAATTAGAATTTAATAGTAGTAATAGTAAATTAAAAAATTCTAAAGCTATTATATCTATATAACAAGATAAACTTACTAATATAAATGATACTAGAAATTTTTAAAATAGCGAAAATAATTTATATACCGCTAAAAAATAATAAGAAATTAAAAAAGTATAAAGTTAGATTTTAAATAGTTAGAAAATAACTATTATAGTTTAGAACGCTTAAGAATAATATTATATAGAAATAATACTATATTCTACCTATAATTAACTAAAAATAAAAAAATACTGTAAACCTTATTAACTAGTTACTTTCGTTTATTTTTATTTATTTCTTTATTTTTTTACTATTTAATTTGTTTCTTTTATTTCTCTTATTTTTCGTATTTAAAAATTATTGAAATTAGAATTTTATTTCTACTTTTTTATTTTATTTTATACTTTTATTCTATTATTATTATATCTTAATCTAATTATTGATTCTGATTAATTTAATATCGAAAACTTTAAAAATATTTCTAAAGTAAGCTTACTCTTTTATTTTTTATTTAGCTAGTTAAATATCTATTTATAACGTTAAATAAATGAAGATAATTTAATAATTTTTAGAATATAGTTAATTATATATAATAAACGAAGTAGCTAAGAAGAATTAATATAGTACTTTATATAAACTAAAACGCTAGATAGTAGAAAAGTAGAAAGAGATTAATGCTAAATTTACTATTCTCTATTAGTTATATATAAATAAAGAATTATGTAAAGATAATATTTCTACTTATACGTTTAAGTAGCAATAAATATGGATAAAAATTATATAGAACTATTACTACGAGAATAAAGAAAATAAAAAGATTTATTATAATAGAATAATTTAGTTATTTAAAAAGAAGTATACTAATTTTATTTTTAATTCGTTATTGGTAGTTAGATAGCTAGCTAACTAAGCATTTTAATTAATAATTATATTAAATTTAATAATTTATATTAAGGTCTAAATTTAGAGCTAGTAATATATATAAAAAAAGCTATAAAAGCTTTTACTATATAGCTAAAGACTATTAAATAATTATAAATAAGTAGTCTACTACTCTAAAAGCTATTAAAGAGATTAATTTATAATATATTATAGCTATTAAATTAAGATTTATTGTAGAAGGTTTTCTTATTATAAAATTTATATAAAAATAATTAGAAGTACTACTAGTTATATTAGCTATCTAATACCGTTAAACTATAATTTTTAAAGGAAGATATATATATATATATATAAATACTAAACCTAAATATTTTAATAATCTTTCTAAGTTTTATACGAAGATATACGCTATAATAGTTTATTTACTATTCTAGAGGTAGTAATAATAATAGAAACTCCGCTAAAGCTAACTATAATTATATAAAATATATCATAAATAATTTAAAAAGTGATTTTTTATAATATATCTGTACTAGAATCTCTTATAACTAATTAAAGTTCAACTATTAGCTAGTAGCTGAACTATAGAGATGGTAACTTCTTTTATTTATATTATTGCATATCTTTATATTGCTATTATTATAATACTAATCTATAGTAGTAATTACTATTCTATCATATAAGTCTAAAAGAAGCTATAGAGTAGTAGCTATTACTAGAGAAACCGCTATTATCGTACTAAATAAAATTTTTAATAATCTAGAAGAGTATATAAATCTAATTAACGATGAAAATACTTATTCTAGTTCTTAAAAAGCTATTTTTAAAGAATAATATAACTATAATAAGAATATTCTTTATTTAATATATTAAGCGATTTCTAATAAAAAATCTACTACTTTAGCTAACTCTCTTTATCTACTTAAGAAAATACGTAAATTTACTCGTTGTAAAAATAGTCTTATCTACTATACATACGCTGCTAAGCTTTTAATAGAAAGATTAGTTTATATATAAATAAAGCGTCTAAAGCGTTCTAAGCTACTTTATTAGCTAAATATCTATTATAAGAATTATTTAACTTATAATAACTTTATAATCTCAAATAATTACTAGTAGTAGTTTAAGACTAGCGTCTAGCCTTTTTACGTAAAGAACGTTTTTAAGATTTATAACTAGTACCTAAAATTATTTATAATCTTATTAATAATCAGTATTTAAAAAATTCTATAGATAATAAACTCTTATTTAGTATTAATATATAATTAGAATTTATTAAATTTGAATAGTTACGTAATAGACTAAATTATAGATGATTATAGTAAAGAATAAAAAGATACTAGTAATATTATTATTATTATTGGTTTTTTTTTTAACTATTTTTTTAATCGATATTAAGCTATTATAAGTAAACTATCTTCGATATTACTCGCAAAGATATATATATACATATAGGTATTACCTTTATAAGATTAATAAAAGATTAAATTTTAGCTAGCTCTAAAATATGTATTATAAGTTAATTTCGTAGTTAGTCTAATAGAATCTTATATATTATATATATTATATATATCTCTAATTTAATAATAATCTCTAGCTTATTTTATATCTATATTATATAAAATATGTAATATAAAGCGATAGTATATTCTTTAAATATACTAATATTAATATTATATAGATAATTAAAATAACTATAGAATAAATGTAATATAAAGTATCTATAGCCTTAACAATAAAAATAAAAATAATTATATAGAGATTCTATTAAAAATATATAAGTATTTTATAGAATAGTAAAGCTATTATATAAAGCGCGGTATATAGAGTAATACTTTTCTATATTAAATTAAAAATATTATATTTATATAGAAGGATACTAGTAATTTTAATACTAATTAGACTAAAGTTATTTATAAAGCTAGAAATATTTAAATAATTCTATTTATATTATTTTATAGATTTATAAAACTAGCTATTAAGTTATATAAAATTTATTATATACTAATATATTAAAATCTAAAAAGAGTATAGCTAGTTAAATATAGTAAAAGTAGATATTTAGAAAGACCTCTTGTATATACGCTAAAATAATATCTAAATTATTATTACTTTTAAGCTATATAAATTAATATAGTACTATTTTCTTTCGCTTTTCTATATATATTCGTTTAAATAGATTAAGCTCGATATTTAATATTCTTATAAATAGACGAAAATAAATAGAGTACGAAGTTATTCGCGATTATAAAATCCTTTTTAGTAAGGACTATATAGTAGCTAAGAAATATATTAACGAATAGCGCTAGGAAGTAGTTTATAAAATTAATAAATTTTAAAGTATAGTATAAGAAGCTAAATAATAGGCTTTTAAAGAATATAATTATTAAGTTAAATGTAATAGCGATAGTAGTAATAATAATATTAAATCTAACTTTATATTTAGCTATATTTAGTAAAAGCTTAACTAGCTTTTTATTAATAAAACTTATAATTATTATTAAAGCAGTATAAAATTAATTAGTTAATTTAGTGAGTTTAACAACTAATAGTTAATTAATATTATAAAAAAACTTAAAAGATTAGAGATAGAATTAAAGATAAGAGAATCTATATATATAATATTTAACTAGCTTAATAGAAATTATATTAGTAGAATAGCTTATTAGAATAATAATATAATTAGAAGTAGCTATTAGTTTAAGCGTTTAGATTTCTACATGCTATATTTTAATTAGTTAATAAATTACTTATTATTTTTATTCTTTCTAATCGTTTTTTTTTATCTATACTTTTAAACTATAGATTAACTATTTTTAACTAGAGTTAGTTAAATAGAAAAGAAGATGATATATAGTAAAATATCTCTCTTATTTTTTAGTATATTATTATTCCGCTCTATTAAAGCTATATTAATCTATTTTAAAGTAGTTCTATAAGTATAATATTACTTAGCTAGTAGATTATATTATTAACTAATTATTTATTTATTTTTTCGTTATATTCTATTATACAGCTAGCTTTAGTAAGGTAGTAGCGTTGCTGATAGAAGCGGCTGCAAGCTCTCTAATATACCTGCCCTAGTTTAATATTAATAAAAAAAGCAATAGTAATAAAAAGATTTAATTAAAGCATAATATTCTAAATAAAATTATTATATAAAAAGTCTCTAAAAAGTACTTAGATATAAATACTTTAATAAATTTAGTTTATATAAACTTTTTTATCGTTGAAAGCTATCCTAAAAAGAATAAAATAGTATATTTAATAAAAAGGATAACATTATTATAGTTAATAACGATAAAGATTATTAAATAACTAAATTAAATATAAGCTATATAATTTCTAAAATAACTTAAAAGAAATAACTAGTAACTAAAAAAAAGCTTTTTATAATAAAAATTATAAAAGCTAGTTAATATAAATTTACTTATAATAAGAAGCGAGCTTAAAAATAGATTTATATTATTTTAAAGCTATTAATATTTTAGAAGCTAGTATATAAAATAAAATTTAAGTAGAATAATATAGAAAACTAATAATTATAAAAGTTTATAAATAATAATATATAAATAGAAGATATACTAGTATATAAAGGAAAAAAAGCTTTTATTAAATTTTAAATATTATGTATTAAGAATCTAGTAAAAGATAATATTAATATAAATAATATTCTAAAGCGAATGCTTGATATATTAATAATTAGTATAACAGTTCTTTAACTTTTTATTATTATTATTTAGCGCTATGTAAATTATATTTATTATTCTAAAAATCTTTAATATTATTTATACTAGTAAGTTTATTCTTTTATATAGATACAATAGTTTTAGAATCTTTTAATTTATTATTACTATTATTAGATTCTAATTTAAAAAGAAATATCCCTTTCTTTTTCTATTAAATAAATAATTTTAGCTAATTATTATTTATAATTTCTTATAATAGTATTTTATCTAGTTCTTTTAACTAATAAGTATTATAATTATTAATAATTTTAGTAATCTAATATAAGGTAGATTAATAGAAATATAACTTATTTATAGCTATTATATTATTCTATTAATATATATTATATAGAAGGATAAGAATATCTTTTATTAGCTTTTCTAAGTAAGGATTATAATAGGTATTAAATAGTTTTTTATTTACTTCTTATATTCTTTAGTAATATAGAATACCTTCTTCTATATAATGTCTCGCTATTTAATCTAGCAGGCTTATATTATAATTAAATTAGTTATTATATAAACCTTATTCTATACTAATATCGATTATATAGAAACTTCTAGTTTAATAAATAAGATAGCCTTTTATTTTATAATAAAACGATGTAGTATTATTTCTATTATTCTATTAATTATTATTCTTATTATAAATAGAATAGAGCACTAGTATTATATCTAGTTATAAACTTTTTTATTTATTAACTTTAAAAAACTATTCTTTATAACTTAACTAAACTACTTAATTTTATTATTTAATAACGCGTAATATAAAGAAATATTAATATAGTAGATTTTAAACCGGTTAGCTAGCGCTTTAATAATACCTTAATTCTTAAGCCTTTTATTTATAATTAAACGTTTTAGAATTTTATAGCGATATATCTATTTTTATAAATAAATTATAGAATTTTTATAGAATTTAATAATTTAAGTAAGCGAGCTTCGATCTATTTACTTAATATATTTTACGCTAGAACTATAAAATTAATATTTTTTAATAGTAGCTTTACTATATTAATTAATACTATATTTTATAATATTGATTATTAGATTAAATATAATTTTTTTTCTTATAAACTAGATCGCGCGTTTAATATTAAAAATAGTTTTTATAGAACTTTTAAATCTTATTATATATTATTCTATTCTACTAATATTATTAAGTAATAAATTAATATATATTCTCTCTATTTTAATAACTTAATTTAATATATAAATCATAAACTAAGCGTCTTCGCTTATTTATACTATTAATTATATAATATAAAATATTTTTTTTAATTTTATAATATATATATATATATTTTACTAAGAATTTAATAGCTATTTTATATAATTATATATATTTTAATCTACTTAGATATAGTATTTTTCTTAATATTTTAAAAAAAAGCGCGTAATTTTCTTATACTTATTAAAATATATTTTTTTTTAAAATTTAACTGTTAGTTAATAATTAAACTTCTTTTATACTATCTTTATCTTCTAGAAATATTAATACTGTGGTCAGGTCTACTAATTATATTAGTCTACTCCACTTAGGCGGTAAAAAAATTTTTAACCGCTTTCCTAATATAGATTTTATAAAGCTATCCGTAATACGTTTTTATTATTATTTTATCTATCTATCTATCCTGCTATTAATATACCTGAGAGACCCCCCCTCTAGACCCCTCTTCGGAACCTCGTTCTTCTCGATTAGCCCGCGATAATCGAATACGGGTTCTAACCCTCTAAAACCTAGACCTAATATATTAATAAATTATTAAACAATTACCGGGTATTACCTACCGCTAGGTTTAATATACGTATTAATCTTAAAGAGCTACACTACGAAAATCTAAGAGCTAACTACCTAAACTTTTAGATACCGATATAGATAATATTCTTACCTTTATTATCGCCTCTAAATAGAATCGTTATCTTCCTTATAATTAGGTTATTTAAGAGCTTAGTTTACTAGTTTCTAAAGAGGTTCTTCGTTGTACTTTAAAAAAGAGAGGCTATTCTCGATATATAGCTCTTCGAAAACTATATTTAACCTCTAAACTTAAGCGTATACGTCTTATATAGGCTCTTAAATATATTAATTAGACTTATAAGTAATAGAATAAGATTTTCTAGACTAATAAGACGTGGGTAATCTTAGGATTCTACTAGAGAATTTAGGTTACTAGATACTTAGGAGAAGAATTAGAAGATAACTATCTTCGTTCTTCTACTGTACGACGAGGAGGTTAGATATTTTAGAGGTCTTTTATAGAAATAAGAAAGGATCTTATCTTTTCCAAGAAAAAGATTAGAAGATAATTAATATAGAGCGATATAATAAAAAATTATTTTAATTATTAATGGTTATCTTCGTCTTCTACGTTAGAATAGAAACTATTTAGAATTAATATAAAATAGAGCCTCTAGCTATAGTAGTAATCTTATTATTATAAAGCTTTACGACCGCGGTATTTATCTAATCTTTTAGCCAGCTTTTTCTCCTAATTTAAACTCTATTGAAGCGGTATAAAATTAGATAAAAGACTAGATAGAGAGAATCGATATAGAGAAAGGTTATTGTCGTATAATTAGCTGCGGGAGGCTATACGGGCTGCCTAGGATACTATACTAGAGGGTTATCTTGAGGATCTAATTAATACTATACCGGACCGATGTTAAGCTATAATAAACGTAAATATGAGTTATATTCTATACTAGAATAGCTACATAAGGGTAGGGTAGTGTTATATAATAAAACTGGCAGAATAATATTAATTAGGTGGAGCCTATATAGAGTAGACTAATATAATTAGCAGACTTGACTACAGTAGAGTTAAATTTTGTATAGACTAATAATATTTTTAATTATATAAATTTATTAATATTAACTTCTTACTTTTATTTTTAGATTTTTATATTTATTATTAGCTATTATAAAAGACTATCTATAATTATATATTTATTTTTTAATATATACTATATTTTAAAATTAAATAGCTTAATTTATATAAGCTAGCTAGTTACTAAAATACTAAATAAGTTAGTTACTATTTTATTTGATTATATAACTAATATTCTCGCGTTAACTCTTAAAATAAAATAAAGTTTATATATTTAGTACTAGAACTTTTATTTAATACTCTCGCTTTTTAGTATTATAGGCTCTCTCTAATTCTATTTAAATATCTAATTTATATCTAGTTACATATCGTTTTTTATTAAGTATATATATTATATAAGCGCCTTATTTATGTTTACTTATATTAACTATAATAATAATAATTAAAAAAGTCTATTTAATAAAACAAATAAATAAAAATATAATTATAATTCGCTTTAGCTTATTAAACGTTTTTTATTACTTATTACTCCAATAAAATAGAACTTTTTTCTTTATAATCTAATATAGTAGAGATATAATAATTTAAAACTATAAAATTAAGATATAAAACTTAATAACTAATCTAATAAATTTTTATATATTATAAACTAATATTAATATAGATTAATTTATTAATTTTATAATCTTTTTAGCCTTAGAATATCTTCTTTACTAATTATATATTTATCATATTAGCTTAATATCTAGTATAGTAAACTAAGACTTCTTAGCTAATATAATTATATTAATAAGTTTCACTAGATATAGTATACTATTAAAGTTCTAAAGATATTTAAAAATAAATTTTTAGATATCTAGTAGTATTTTTTTATCGTTATACCACGTCTTTAGTTCTTTAATACTAATATTATTAAGAAATATACGTGTCTTATATAGTAAAACGTTCTTAAGTATTTATACTATAATATAAATAAATTAAGCTATAAAATTAATATAACCTTATAAAATCTATATTATTTTTAGTAAACTAAATAATATTTAAATAGCTATCTTATTTTAGTCTTTCTTTACTAATAAAATCTAGTTATAACTAGACAAGAAGTTAATTAATAATATAATTATTATACTACTAAACTTATTAACAATTTTTTTTATTAAGTAGAATATTAACGTTATAAATTAAATATTAGTTTATATCTTAAGCTATAATAATTTATTAATATTTTTTATTCTTTTTTAGTATTAAAAACTACAAATTTTAATATAATTTATAATAATACTTAAAGATACTAGCTCCTATTTTATTCTTTATTATTTTTATTACTTCTAGTAGTAGCGTCTTTAGTGTAAGCAGTCAAGGAAGGTAAGGTAGTAAGAAGGTAAAAAGAAGCCTTGGATCTGATAACTACCCTACTATAGAGCTGGTGATGAGAGAGAGGTATGAGGAAGGAAAGAAGGTGATGGGTGATGGGGAAACTATCTAAGGTGCAATGACACGTGACTTTAGCTTATTAGGCGGTATAATTCTACTATACGCCTATACACCCCTATAAGCTAGTTATATAACCTATAGAATTCCATCAATTCTATTAATTAAAACAATCTAAGCTTTCTCTAAAACTTTTAAAAATAAAGAGAAATTTAATTAGCGTTTATTTCCTCTTTAAAAATAGCTTAATTATAAATTTTTAAATATCTAGGTAAAAAAATTTTAATAAATCGATAAGTTAATACTCTCTAGTCCTCTATATTTAATTGCTTCAAAAATTACTAGAATTTAAGCTTATCTAAAGACTTTTTTAACGTATTTATTAACTACTTATTTATAGAAACGAATTCTAGCTTTAACTTTCTCGATTTAAGCGCTTTCTATATCTAATAAACGGTAATATTAATATACTTAGACCTTAAAGAAAAATAGAGATTAGTAGCGAGCTTAATAGCTAATTTACTATTAATATAAAATATTATAAGCTGTACGCTACGTAGTTCTAGATATTCTAAAAGCTATATAATCTATATAGCTTCGCGCTTTACTTATAATATAGCGTTATATCTAGCTTTATAGGTTAATAGGCTAACTATAGAATTTAAATATCTAGAAGATTAGTTTATTAATTAATAAAAAGATATAACTAATAGTAGGTTATCTAGTATTAATATAGCTTATAAAGTTAGTATTAAGGAATCTAGTAACCTTTTTTAATATTTTAAATTTATTCTAGCCGTTATAGAGATAGAATAATACTTTATAGTTAATTATTCTACGCTAATAGCGTGGTAATCTAATAAAGTAATTATAATAAATTTTTAAAGAGTTAGAAGTATACTTTAATAGCTTCCTAATAATATAGACAATATAGCTATTTTTAATCTTAACTACTAGAGCTTTTTTAAAGCTATATTAATCTCGCTATTATTTTTTTATAACTTAATATAATTATCTATTAATATTATTATACTTTTATTACTATTACCGTTAAATTTATTAAAGATACGCTAGATATATATAATTTATATTAATTTTAAGTTTTTTTCCTTTCTATTTTAAGTAATTTTAATAAAATATAGACTTACTAGTCTTAGAAACTTTAAAAATATTATTAATTTACTTATAAATAGCTTTAGCGATTTCCTAATTAGGTACTACTAGTTAAATATTATCGATATATAGGACTATAAGATATCTATTACTTCTCTATAAGAAATAAGTGTTATAAGGTAATAGTTTAAAGCTAATAACTTTAATAGCTTTAATAAAATAAATATACTAAGTTATTATTAACTATTTAAGATTATATAATAGTAAATTAAGCTTATAAACTCGTCTTATATTATTATTATACCCCTCTAGCTATTCGATAAAAATAATCTCGCTATCTAAGAACTTACTAAATAAGTATATAAGTTTAATATCGATCTATATATAATTAAGGTCAAAGATAGTTATAATTACAAATAGCTTAATAGATATCGGTTTAGCTATAAATAAGAAGGTATAATTAAAATCGATTTTAGAAATCTATAAGAATTTTTTAGCTACTTATCTAGTCTTAAATCTCTAAACTAGATTATTAAAACCTATTTTAATTTTATATATCTATCGTTCCTTAATAGCCTTATAGCTAGAAAGTAAATCAACGAGATTTTATATATAGCGCTTTTATAGATCCTTAATTTCTTCGTCTATAGCTTTACGCTATATATTAAGAGACTAAATAGCTTTACAATATAATAAAGATTTAATTAAATTTAAATAGTCTCCGCTAGAGCTTAATAAAACCCTTCTTTATAAGGTTAATAGCTATTTTATAATACTAGACCGAGATTAAATTCTTAATTAACTATTTAAATATACTAATTTAACTAGTTTAACTAGTAATTTAACTAGTTTAGCTAGTATAGAATCGTTATCTATTACCTCTAGATTCTATCCGCCGTTATAAAAAATATTAATAGAATTCTTACTATCGCTGTTTATCTTATTAGAATTGCGAATAGCTTTATCGTAAGCTTCTAGAGGTAAAAAACAACTATAATCGTTATTAGGACTGCCGTATAGTTCGGAGTTACTACCCTTATCAATTTTAATATCGCGAACAAACTTAATTTCTTCTATATTAACTATTTTAACGACGTACTATTTTCCTAAGCTTGTATAACTAAGAAGTCTATATTTTTTAGCTCGTGGATTAATTTTTAGTATAGCTCTTCTTTCTTAGACTTCCTATAGGTTCGTAACCTACCTAGTTAATCTAATAATACGTAGAGGTTTAATATTAGGCTTTCTATTAAAATAAAGTTCGAATATAGTGACTAGGCGGCACTAGTAAGGTGAGGTATTCTTAATAAGCGCGATAGGTTTAAGTACTTTATCCTATAAATCCCTACTAACCTTCTTATTATTAGGGGCTAAACCTAAGCTCGCTAGCACTAATTGCTGTTAATTGTTTAAATAGCGAGTTTTATTTAACTTCGCCTGGTCTGTTAAAGCCGTATTTAACTTCTTATTCTGTTAACGATTTTAGAGTCGCTTATTAGGATAAAGGATCTAGCAATTAGGCTTCTTATAGCTCTTCTTCTTGTAATAATTATATATAATCTTAGATTAATCGGTTCTCTATTTCCCCTTTTTAGAATTATTACCTTTCTTACCCTTTTATACGCGTATAATATTACTTAATAATAATTTAAATTTAATATATATAGCTTCTTATATAAGAATCTAAGCGATAAAATTAAAAATAGCGGTTTCTGTATCGAATTTATTATTAATATAGGAGGTTAAAAAATATTCTATTAGTTATCTAGATTGCTTAGTAAAAACTATATCTATAGTAACTTAACCAACTTTTTATTTTTCTTTAATAACTTACTAACTCTATTAAGTACTTATTAAAGCCGTTAGATATAGTTATTTATATTTTTATAGTTATTATATTAAGTGTTAATAGCTATTTATAAACTTTTTGAAAAATTATACGCTTAAGACGATATCGTATTTATATTTAAGGGCTCTAAAAATATCTATAGAAGTAGGATAGTAGATAATATTATATCGAATTTATTATAATAACATTTAGTAAATAATTCTATAAGCCCTATCGTCTCTATTTTTCTATCCTTTAAGTTTCTAGCGGTATTTCTTTAATTCTTACTTATTAATTTAACTACTTTCTAAAGCTATTAATTCTATTAATCTAGTATAATCTCTAGTAATATATCTCTAGACTCTCTAAGACTTAAGATAGGTAAAAATCGATTCTAACTAGTTCTACTAATTATTGGTATAAGTAAGCTATAAAAGCTTAGTTAGATCGGCTTAGCGTGCTATATTAACTAAATATATAGTAGTTTAATAAATTTAATAAAAATTAACGACCGGAGGATAAGATAATTAGCGAATTAGTAATAAGAGTACGGTAAACTACTAACTCTTAATAAATAGGAATTAAGCTCTAATAACTAATTCTAACGATTTTAAATACAGCTAGTATAATTCTGCTGATCTACGGAACCCTAGGTCCTATAAAGTAATGATCCTTGCTAAATTCGATAGCTTTTAGACCTAAAAAGATTAACTATAAGTGTTTAATAAGTAAAAGTAATAAAAATAAACTCTATAAGACCCTCCGGGCTTATAACCTATAAGTAGCCAAGGAAGGAAGGTAGTAAGAAGGTAAAAAAAGCCTTGGATTTGATGACTACCCTACTATAGAGCTGGTGATGAGAGGTATAAGGAGGGAAAGAAGGTGATAGGTGATGGGGAAACTATCTAAGGTGCAATGATACGTGACTTCAGCTTATTAGGCGGTATGATTTTGCCATACACCTACATTTAGAATCTAAATTACTAGAATCTAGTATATCTTATATAAAATAATTTTAATTTTTTATACTAGTATAATCTCTAGCTAAATATAACTAATATCTTTAAAAGTCTAGCTAAGTAAATCTTCGCGCTTATATAATAGTTTAAATAGAATTTTTTTTTACGATCCGAGCTTCTTACTAATTAATATCTTTTTAGTCTATTTTAGTATTAAATAGCTCCTACGCGCGACAGTCAATATATATAATAGAAGATATTAGTTAAATTTAGTCTTTTCGTCTAATACTAGATTTATATAATATTGTTATAAATATATATCTTTTTATTCTTTTAAATTACTAGATATTTTACTAGTTAATTAATTAATATTAACTAGATATACTTTATTAGCTTTTTACTTATATAATATTTAGGATATATTTATTATAGCTAATTAATATAGCTTTAATACTATTTTACGTTTTTATAGGTTATCTTTATAGCTATAACTATTATATATTTACTACGCCGTCTAATTTAATAATCTATATTTACTATTTTATACTCTAATAATATACTATAGCTCTTATTATTTTAACTACTAATATAGCTAAATTTTATGATAATATTCTACTTTTAATTTATCTCTTTTTAGTTTTAGTTTTTATAATTTAAATTTTTATGATAATATTAGATTATTAACTAGTAGTTAAATTTAAACTAATTAAATTTCTTTTTAATTATACTTCTAATTTTTATATTCTTTACCGCTACTAGCTAAGTATTTTTCTTACTATTATCTTTACTAATTTTAATAGTAGGTAAATTTTTATATATTTATATAGTTATCTATTTACTTGAATAACCGCTTTTTTTTTAATTACTTCTAACGATTAGAAAATTTTTAATATCCCTTATTTATAAAGCCTTAGCCTTATTATATATTAGAATTCTTATAAAATAACTAGTATTTTTAAAATATAACTTAATTTAGCTATTTTTTAAATAGTAGTTTCTATACCTATTGGCGCTCATTATTAAGACGGTCTTTAAAAATAACTTTATTATTATTCGTCTAAATAATAAAGATAGACATTTTAATAATTATACTATTAATTAAAATTAACACGCGATCTAAGTAGCTAATATATTTTAATATTAGTTTAGATTATATAACTAGTTCTATCTCTAAATTTTTTTATAAAATTAAGTTTAATTTTTTAGCTAGTTTTAATTTTATAATACTAATCTCTATCTTTATATTAAATATAATTATTACTATTTAACTATTTATATTTATAAAGTATTAAAGAACTTTTATAATATACAATATTCTATTTTTTAATATTTAAATCTAAATATTAAAGAGCCGCGTTATATTAATATAAATAGCTTTCTATTTATCTTCTTTACTAACGACTTTAAGTTAATTTTTTTAAAAAAAAAACTTAATAATACTTTAAAAAAGCTTTTATTTAACTTATTTAAATATTTAAATACTTAACTAATTATAGAGCTAAATTTTAGATAGTTAAAAGATAGCTATTATAGTTTAGAACGCTTAAAAATAAAAATATATAAAATAATAGTATATTCTAGCTATAATTAACTAAGAATAAAAGAAAATATTATAAAATTTATTAACTAGCTACTTTTATTTATTTTTTACTTATTTATTTATCCTTTTTATTATTAACTTATTTCTTTTATTTTTTTTATTTCTTATATTTAAAAACTATTAAAATTAAAATCTTATTTTTACTTTTCTATTTTATCTTATATTCTTATTTTATTATTATTATACTTAATCTAATTATTAATTCTATTTAATTTAATATTAAAAAATTTAAAAATATCTCTAAAGTAAGCTCGCTCTTTTATCTTTTATTCAACTACTTAATCGCCTATTTATAACATTAAAAGTAATTCAATAATTTTTTAAAATATAGTTAATTATATAATAAATAAATTAGTCAAAAAAATTAATATAATACTTTATATAAGCTAGAACGCTATATAGTAAAAGAGTAGAAAAAGATTAATACTAAATCTATTATTCTTTACTAATTATATACAGATAAAGAACTATAAAAAGAAAATATTTCTATTTATATATTTAAGTAGTAATAAGTATAAATAAAAGTTATATAAAATTATGATCGCGAGAATAAATAAAATAAGAATATTTATTATAATATAATAATTTAATTATTTAAGAAGGAATATACTAATTTCGTTTTTTAATTTATTATTATTAATTAGATAGCTAGTTAGCTAAAAATTCTAATAAATATATTAAATTTAATAATTTATATTAAGATCTAAATTTAAAGCTAGTAATATATATGAAGAAAAACGCTATAAAAGCCTTTATTATATAACTAAAGACTATTATT
>MVGC01000350.1:0-26210 GCA_003589665.1 Aspergillus sclerotialis | reverse complement strand
TTGATTACGTTATACAACCACCAAAAGTATCTCTCAACACGATTATTGAATTTGACCCTTTAAAGTGCTAACTTCAGTCGTACTAATCTTGGTCCTATTTCTAACTTGAATTATCAAGAAAAACCTTACAGTCAGGCTGCACATTATCGCCAGTCTCCATCATTTCTGGATCCAGTTCTTTAGACGCTCTCCCTACCGGAATGATACAAGCCGGATACTTCACAAGTCAGTTCCCAGAAGCTACACAAGAAATCATATTCCATAAACACCTACGTCTAGCAGATACCAAGCATTGTATAGGGCGGCCAGCCATAGGTATCATGCGCTACAGCGGTACGCTGTGACCCAGGTGCCAATATCACGTCAAGCCCCAGGTCAACCCACTTCTGCCGCCAGGCAACACTCACTTTCTGCCGAGCCATATGCAGCTCTTGGAGTTTCTGGAAGGTTTCAAGCTTGATCAATTGGCCATGCACCAGAGAACATAGGTGATGCAAACTTGGCAACTGAGTTTGCGAGTTGCTCACTGGAGGCGGCGATGTGATCATGATATGGACCATAGGAGATGTACTGAAATGCCGAGCGATTCGCATATGCCACTGACAATTTTTTCTTGTTTTTGTTATCAATATAAACAATGGAATGACCAGCTCAATTTAAGCCTTGGACTACGCGGTTCAGAACTCATTGGGCGGGAGGATGAAGTGGGAAACTCTCGTCTTCACACAAGATGCCAATTCTCAAGCTTCCATTACGCCCCTGGATAGTGCGAGAAGGCTCATACCATGGTGCAAAGTAGCCGTGTGGTCATATCTCCAGGCTTCGCCGTCACCTACGAATCTTTCCATGAACGGTTGACGATCTACGACACTGTGCGCCAATGATCCAGCCGCGGGCTTGAGTTCTGGAATCCCCGCCATGGCACCGGAGACTTGGCCTCCGAATGGGATGCGGTCTGCTTTTGGCTTAAATCCGTATACGCCACAGCACAGTGATAGAATCCTGATCTAGCCCGCGATATCGGTTCCCACGCCTGAGATGTATCCTCGGAATGCGACCAGAGCACCTTCCCCGCCACTGGAACCACCCGCTGTCAGGGAAGTGTTATGCGGGTTAAGTGTGCGGCCGAAGATGTTGTTCTCAGAGTCTGCGGTCTGTCACGGTCAGTACAGTTTAACTTGGACGCTATAGAAATGGGTTCTATCAGATCACTTATCATCATTGTTTGAGGTATGTTGGTCTTGACGAACAGCACCGCTCACAGATCCAATAGCATTGTTACATGATCTGAACTCGTCGTTGCTGGTGCATTTTTGAGAAATGAGACATATCTCACTGTTGGTTGCAGACCCTTAATACAAAAACTGTCTTTGAGACTGACTGGCAAGCCGTGCAGTAGTGCAATGGGCTTCTCTTCATGTGAAAGGTATTCATCTAGGTACTGAGCTCGGTTTAGAGCTTGCGGAAGACATGTCTCTGTCAGGCAAGATGTCTATGCAAATGTAAGTTAGAATGTGAGCCCGTATGTGGGTGTATTTTCGCCTGTGATAGTACCTACCAGCTGTTGCGCGACCGCAGCCCGTTTACAGAACGCGGTCGTCACAGCTAACGAACTAACTTGGCCCGAGGCTAGTTTGGCGAGAAGCTGAGTTGCGGTATGGTTGTCTGTGATATCCAACTCTAGGTTGGACAACAGACCGCTCCGGCGTGGGAGATCGTACTTCAACAGGCGCGAAGGTATCCTGAGAAGATCCTCGCTAAGCGTCCACTCACGGAGAATTTTCTGCTGGCATTGACGGCGCTTCTCAGCAACAAATTCCCGCCAACTAGGCGTTTGGGAAGTCGTTTCGTTTACCATAGTGTTCCTGTGATGGCTCAGGGAGATCGACCATTCCTGTGTTTTATGTACGCCTTCATCATGACTGGAATGATCTCGGAACCAGCACTCCCCACCTCATGATTATCCGCGATCTGTTTGGGACTACACTCAAGAGAGACTAATCCGAAAGACGGAGTTTCTCAATACATTAGGGCGGTGCGTCCACCTACCAAAATAGGTATAGATCCTTAGCCTCGGCTGATATCTCCCGCGGTTTGCTTTACATTATCATCTACCCGGCTTCGTTTATCAAGCTATCTGCCGAAAAAACTAATCCCTTGCTATAACATCGTCCGGCATGATGCCCGGGAAATTCGTGAGGCGGTACGCATCAATCCAGACCTTCTCTCTTTCGCAAACCATGACGCCAAGACATACCAAACCGTTCAACCAATTATATGGACCTGGTCCAGCTTCAAGACGTAGATGTGAGAAGAACTCCACATCGTCTTGAGTTGCTACAGCCAATGGTGGTTTTGTCCAGTCCGCCTCGACATCTTTCGCATAGCTGGTCCCAGGTCCTGGACGGTATAGACCATGAGCGCGGATATAGATATGATGATTATCGACTGTGCGGACGGCATAGCGGACATCCAGAGTTATCGACTATAAAGACGTTGAGAACAACGTTAGAAATTACTTTGTCTGACAATGGAATATCACAAGATCCCTACATGCGTTCCCTTTACAACAGTGGCCCAGTCTGCTCCTCCGAGCGGCAGTACGGAGCCTTCAATACCTGGTCCTCTCAAAGTACCGCCTATAATATTGGCGATGCTTCGAATGGTTCCTGCATTATGTGGCGCCCCGATATTTATTTCTTCTTTGGCGATATCGCATTCTAATCGGTAGAGGAATGGCAGTGAGGGCTGACGCATCCGCGGACCGTTGGGGAAGTAGTCATTCCCGGGAGAGGGAGATGTAGACATTGTGAGATAAAAAATGAAATTACTAGGTCAAATATTCGGAGTCATTGCATGAGAAGGTGTTGTTATTGATTCCATATCGACATTTATAGAGCCCTGACTGGGATGGCTCAAGTGGAGTACAGCATCCCGGCTGCGGGGATTCCAAATGAAGCAGGTCGGCCCCCTACATGTTTTCAAAACGAAAGAGCTGCAAATAAAGTGGGAAAGAGGGAGCGTGAGATTTTCGAACACGCACAAAAGAGGGAAGTCCAAGAGAAAAAATCCGATTAGTGCGAGGTGGCTTTGGCTTGTCATACCCGGCTCCATCGCCATCTATGTGAGAGGCTATATATGATATCGCTATCCGCCAGTTTTAATATCTACCCTCTTCAGATTTGCCATATTTTCCCTTCAAATATTCAAAATGTCAATTGCCCAAAGAATTCTCTATGACCCATCCATCCCTCCATCAGAGCGGCAACAAGCCTTAGACCGGATCCATTCAGACCCAGGAATCCCAAATGAATCTACAACTTCCTCATTCTGGCTCCAAAGCTTGCACGAAAAATTCGCGCAACGCTCGTCAAGACCCCTACCAAAGAAAACAGATGTCGTGATCATCGGCTCTGGGATCACCGGCGCATCCATCGCGCGGACTTTACTCCAAAACCGCGCTAATGTTGCCTCATCAGATTCACTTTGTCCAGCCGTGGTGATGCTTGAAGCTCGTGATATCTGTAGTGGTGCTACAGGGCGTAACGGTGGTCATATCGTTGACACAGCCGATGAGTATGCGGAGCTTTCAGATGTCTTTGGTGAGGAAGCTGCACGCAAAGTACTGCGATTTCGACTGGCCCATTTGCCGGAGATGTTGGATTTTGCGGAGGATCTGGGATTGAGGGAAGAGGCTCAGGTGCGGAAGGTAAAATTCTTAAGTACTTATTTTGGAGAGGAGCCCTGGAAGGCTGCACTCGGGAGATTTCACCGGTTTAAGAAGGGCATGCCAGAGGAGTCGAAGGATTGGGTTGCGATTGATAACAAGTCACTGCTAGAGGTTCGCCTTTTAAAGGCCCCTTCTATGGGATATGATAGCTTCTAACTATTGCAATCACAGGGACTCAATTT
The DNA here is from genome assembly GCA_003589665.1 of Aspergillus sclerotialis. Lineage (NCBI taxonomy): Eukaryota > Fungi > Ascomycota > Eurotiomycetes > Eurotiales > Aspergillaceae > Aspergillus > Aspergillus sclerotialis. The sequence continues at coordinate 22,298 of MVGC01000350.1, read as the reverse complement.
ATCCAAGGCAACAGGTGTTATCTCCGGCCCCGCGGGTGCTCTATGGCCCTACAAATTTGTAACAGGCGTTTTAGCTCATCTTCTCTCTAACTATCCAGACACTTTCCGTATCGAAGACCACACATCTGTCACTGCAATCCATGATAACCCGTCGTCAAAGCACAAGTACAGGGTTGAAACAAACCGAGGCACAATCCTCGCACGGCACGTTATTCACTGCACAAATGCACACGTTGGATATCTCGTCCCAGGACTACGAGGTCGTATCTTCCCCGTACGAGGGCAAATGTCCGCCCAAACACCCGGAAGCAACTTCCCGTGCCAAGTAACCCAACACTCATGGCTATTCAACTACGACCGCGGCTTCGACTACTTAACCCAGTTGCCATCTGGACAGATGATGCTCGGCGGTGGATTCACAAACGGCGAAGGACGCGGTACTGCCGATTTAGGCGTCTCAACTGACAATGAACTAAGCTTGTACTGCGATATCTACCTCTCCGGTGCATTGAGAGCGATCTTTGGTCATCGATGGGGCCGTGTCCAAGGTGATCCCGTGCAGGCGATGTGGACAGGCAATATGGCATTTAGTGCAGATGGATTTCCCTGGGTTGGACGCTTACCTGAGTCAGTGACGCATCGGTCTTCGACACAGGTTAATGAGGCCAAGCCAAATGCTGGAGCGGAGTGGGTGTGCGCTGCTTTTGGTGGTGAGGGAATGGTTCAGGCTTGGCTTTGTGGTAAGGCTTTAGCTACCATGCTTCTCTTGCAGGATAATGAGCTTGCCTCTGCTGCGGAGGCGGATTTGTCGTGGTTCCCAGAGCAAATGCTTGTTTGTGAGGAACGGGCTGCCAAGGCCATCTTGCCTAGGTGTTTGGCCGGCACCAGGCACCAGGCGAATCTTTAGGGGGAAGGATTCGGGCTGGGTTTTGTCGGAACACTACTGTGTGGTACCTCGTAATCTCGTGTGTTGTTCGGGGTGCATGAAGCTCAAGGGAATCAGCCATTCATGAAGTTGTATGCATTATGCGAGATCTTTTATATCGTAAGACATACAGCTCTTAGACGTTTCGAGTTGTTTAAAAGCTCTCCCATCCCCGTAGATATTATAGGTATCATGTACTTTACGTTATTAAACATATCGTATCTAATATTAGCTGGCTTTATACACCAAGCCACCATCCTATGAACATGATCCATCACCTTGCTCCACAATCAGAAGACCCAGAATATCAATACTTACATCAACATATGTACGTCGTAGAAACCCTAAGTAAACAAGCACATCCTCCCAGAACTTACCAAATATCTTATTACAAAATATCCCAAACGACTAATACAGTTCACAATTAGCCCTAACCTTCAATGCCCAAGCGAATGCCCATGCTGCTCAACCATCCGATAATACCTCGTCGCCAATCCACGCCGAGCACGCTTACCCCAAAAGACCATAGGGAGAATCAGACTCGTAATGGCCAAGCAAATAAATCCACAAGCAATAAACATATTTTGCAGACCATTTCGTTCCATCCATGGCGTCATTGCGAAGGGAATGCCGATGCTGGCTGCATTGCGGAGAAAGGCGACCCCTGTAAATGCGTCGCCGGTTATCTAAGTCGATGTTAGAAATAGGTGTCAAGTAAAAACGTGTATGAAGGGGATGAATGAAAGGTACCTCACGATAGCTATCTATGACTAACGTCAATGCAGCGTCGCTGATACTGCCTAGGCCGAAGCCGAAAAGCGCACCGCCGATACTGGGAAAGATCCAGTGCATTCCCTGTTTTAAGTGGAGGTTAGTATACACTTCCCGCCTATATATTCGAATATAGAAAAGCCAGGTGGGACAGGGATGCAAACAAAGATGAATAGAGAGACCAAGTAAGTGCCGTGTAGCCTTACCCGAGCGATAGTGGTACCGAACATGATCAATCCTCCGCTCATAGCAATTGCGGGAATGTGGAGAATATACAGACGCATTTCAGGTTCATAGAAGCCTTTATTTCTCCGAGAGAAGAAGAGAATTGACCGGTCACCGAGTACGCCGCCATATATTGATCCTATCAAGTTCCCGATGAATGGCCCCACGCTCATAAAACCTATTTGCTCAGGAGTGAAATTGTATGGTGGTTTCGGGAAGACGAGCGACAGTACGCTCGATGTGATTGTTAGCCAGATAACGCCGGCGGCATACTGCAATGCTGCAAACATCACAGCTGGGAAGCTGAGAAGAATATAAAATGGACGGCAGTAATATGGACAAATGGGTTCGGGCGTCGGCGTTACGAGAGCCAGACGTTTGCGCCATGAGTTGAGAGGGATACTTGGGTCAAGCTCGTGGTTGAGGCTGCTTGGTCCAGTGTGAAGGGAGGTTTTCGTATCGGATTGGAGGATGGACTTTCGGTCTTGTTCTGTGTTCTCGGGGATGCCTTCTTGTGCGGTTTCAATCTGCGCTTGTCCTGTAAGAACGGGGACGTATTTGCTTTCTTCGTAGAGAAACATAAATAGGACGAGGAATATGGCGTTGAATATCCCCAGAGTTGAATATGAGGAGCGCCATCCCGATCGGGTAGCCTGGGTCCCAGCTGCCATGGGGGTTAGGAAACTCTGGTTAAGGGAGCTATTGTAAGCACTTTATCAACCAGTACATAGCACCTAGGTATGATTCTAGCTTGAGAGCGCTATAGGGGTGACCTACTCCAATCATAACCATGGTCATGTATATACCATTCATAGTACCTCGATGGTGAACAAAGAACAGATCAGCAATCTACAGAAAGTTAGTGAGGCATTCGAATGTACGGCAAAAAGGTATCAGCTTACCGTAATTTCTGCAATAGCTTCATTGGTTGCACCAGCCAACCCTTGCAGTAAGTTACAAACATACAGCTCGGCTAAGGAGTGTATTTTGTATGTCCAGAACGAGGTGGCAAGCATAAGAGCCGTTGAAACAATATAGACCGGCCGGCGGCCATATTTCTTTGCAAGAGGAATGAAAAATACACATCCAAACGCTAGCCCAACGTAGTTGACGGACATGGCCTGGTTGAGTTCCGAATAGCTCACTCCAAGATCGACAATCATCTGTTGCCAGAAGATAGTTTGCGTAGATAGTCTGATAATGATTAGGGTATTAAGACTGAAGGAGAATGAGGGAATCTTACGCTGTGAAAATAATAACTGTCATACCCATGACAATCGTGTAGTTGACCGCTTTACGAGCAGTACTCCAGTTCTGCATCGGCGTTAATTATAACCTAGAAAAAAGTCTATCTAAGGCAAGAGAAGCTTATACCAATGGCTCGTTAGGATCCTTACTCGGAATTGGATCGAGCATCACAGCTCTTTGACCACGTAGGTCGGAACCATCATCTATCGACGGCGAGTCAGGATGGCCACGTTCATATGATATTCAATGTTGGTTACCTTGAATTAACTTGAATGTACCAGGCGGAAGGCTAGCACCGTCTTCAAAGATTGCCACTTCCTGATTATAATCCATTTTGATCAAAGAGGAGCAGGCTCAAGGCATCCAGGTCAAGTAGCGAGACAACGGGCTATTTAATTCTGATACCCAGATGGAGACGTGACTAGAAGTATACATGGTAAACGAGGATATCATTCGCGGTAGTGACAGATACGAATGCATGTATCAATCCGATGCCATTTAGTTGTGGATGATAGTCCTTGGATGTGAGAGAATCCATGTCCAGACCCTGTCAGCAATTTAGGGTTTCGTGCGTCGTCCTTCCTTGAGAGGAAAGGAGCGGTTCGATCTGGACACTGGATTGGTTGAATTTGTCCTGATCGTGACGATTGTTAAACTGAGTCTATCTCATTTCCCCGCACGCCACAGCTGGCTTCTTGTTTTTTCGGCGCTTTCTCCATAATCGGTAAGTGGACGCACTCAGTATCATGAAGAACCAGATGTCTATCATTCTTTCTGTGTGAGAGTACTCTCGCTCGCTAAGGCGAGTCTCCCATCTGACTCCGTATTCCGTCAGTCAAAATGGTAAGTACTGCCGAGGACATATCTTTATCTTTTTCGAGTCTACAATCAGCGAATTGACTGTGTTGTGCTGTTATCCGCTTGAGCACTTCCTTCTCTATCCCAAAAGCATCCGAGCAACCATGTCGAACAGAAGTGCAAGAGTCAATCTCATCCAAGCAAAAAATGGTCCGCCTCGCATCTAACGGTATCTTAAAACTCGTCATGAACACCAGTCATACTGAAATTCCCAACAGACTCTTGCATCGCCGCTATAGCTCGAACGATCAACATGGCATTCTCATCAGACCCATTAATTCAATGGCTTCGTCCAAACGCAATCCCATGGGCTCAGCCAAACGATTCCGTATGGAAATGGCAATATCGTCGAATTCAATCGGTGATGGCACATGGCAAGGTATTTCAGTCGGCCAGCGTTGAGGAGATGGCGCAAGAGTTCCCACAGAAGCATAAACCAGAGGTATCGGGCGACGTGAATTCTGCACATGAGAAAGCTTTGCAGATCTCGGTGCCTGACAGCTCTATTAATATAGATTGTCAGGAGGATGCTGGCGCGGTGGTATTCATATTTCCTCCCAAAGGGCAACTCAGTTGGTCTCTTGGTCGTTTATGGCTCGCATACAAAGTGTGGCTGCTGGAGCTGTTAAGTCCGGCCGACGATGAAGGGTCAAAGAAACAGGTGATTTCTTTCCATAACCTCTTTGACTCCCATATCTAACAATGTTTTCTTTCAGCGAGTCGAGAAGCTCCTCGCAGCAAACAAAACCGGTTTACAGTCCTTGCAGACACAATACTCGAAGGATAATGTGTGGTATCTTGAAGTTGTTGCTGTTCATCCCTCATTACAATCGCGCGGGCTGGGCAGAGAGGTAATGAAATGGATCTTGGAACTTGTTGGGAACCAACCACTCTACCTGGAATGCACACGACTAGAGAATTTATGCTTCTATGAAAGCTTTGGATTTCGAGTAGTCAATGAGGTGACATTGGCAGATGATGAGGGACCGGGTGAGAAAGAGAACCAGACGCTGAGGTATTGGGTTATGGTCCGCTCTGAGCAAACATCATGAGGGCTTTGCCTAGCATATGAGTTGCACCGAGTATAGACTTTTGTAAACAAATCGTGTTGATAGCCTTCGCGATGAAAAGCTAAGACAGCCTGTGGATAATCATTCGTGCTGAGATCATAATAACCCCATTTCCACACCCTTTTCCCTTGCCAGGTCATTTACGTCGAGGACCGGGTCATTTCGATCCCACATCTCTTGAAGCAATCCAAGAAGAATATCAGTTTGATGCGAGCTCTCAGCGCATTTCCGAATCGTGGTCTGCAATTGTGGATTCTCCTTTAGTACCGAAACTTCGAGCCCAGCAACGAACATAGGAAACAGCACGGCATTCCTAATAAAAGTATCTTCCGTTGGACGTTCAGCGCATGCGAGTCTAAGAGCATCAAGGTTGGCTAGGATGCGCGATACCAGAACCGTTGCGTTCGCAGGGCAGGCATTTGGTTGCCTCCAGTTCGAGAAATTCAATTGTTCCATAGCGCGGTTATGTCGACGGAGACTCAAGATCCCGGCTAGTCGATGGGCCTCCCATAAATAGCACTGTAAGAAATTACCAGTCTCACCTGGCCAGTCCCAAAAGCTTTGTTCAGTAGTATTTTGGCCAATACCAGCAAAAAGATCCACGAGCGTCCGGGGAAGACCACTCACAGGCTCGATGCCGTACCTCAGCGTAACGAACTGGCAGTACCGACGCCAGATGCCGATGCAAGGAGTCTGACGCCCGACGGAGAAACAAGGCAGATCCATAATTCCCATGACCTCGAGGAGGTGACTGCGGAATTCGGAAGAGGTAGCCATGCGCAGAGTATCTTCGAAGCCATGGCTCTGTAGGATATTGTGCATGCCTTCTAGGTGCATGGTCCAGGGTAGCCCGTGCACTAGCTAAATAATGGACTTATAATTAGAAACTTACGTTGAACTTGATAGGGCATGGAATATGAAACATAGGAGAATATGGAGTACGTACGCCAATGCTGCACAGTAAGATCCCCGCCGTTAGCGTTGCATTGGAAAGGGTACTGCTGCGGGCTAGTTCAGATCGGAACTCGCGGAGGGCGGAATCAAAATACTCGAAGAATCGGGCTGTTTGTGTTTCTGATAGGGAGAGTTGAAAAGCTAAACAGATAGTGTATAGAGCGCTAGACTCCTGACAGAGTTGTGGGAGTCTGGGCTGTAGCATACTTTCTCGCGCTGTGGTTGAGTGTAATACATTGATGCCGTTCTTCAGAACTAGTTTGTACTGTACATTAGTGAATGGGAGCCGTTCCGCTCGGAATAATGGCTCACATTCGTTGAACAGCATCTCATCATGCCTTGCCCTCTCTGTACCTGGAGAAGAAGCTCCCCCCAAGTTGGGGGCCATGTCGGGAAAGTCTACCAGCAACTTGTCAAGACCAGCAATATACGTGGAAGTACATGAACTGACCAACATTGTGTTGTGCTTGCGCCTCGATTTTCTTCCTTTCTTTACTCAAATCTCTGCGTCTCCCCCTGGGCCTCGGCGGGACCCTTTCATCTAGTGGCTTATCGGCACCTGTAAATCGACCGCGTGAGGCAATCCCATTGCCCCAGCGCAGTCGCAGCTCATAGCCTTCACAGTTTACATCGATCCGCGTGCAATTTTGACATGTTGGGCGGGTCTTATCGCATCGGCGGCGGCGACGCTTGCACGTCCAGCATCCTTGATACGAGCGTTTCGACATGCCGAATGAAGATTGTGTTATTCATTGTTGAATACGCAAAAGCAAGGGTGCATTAGTTGGGGTTATAAGAAATGCGGGGAGAAGAGTTGAAACGGGTTGATAGCGCGTCGGGCTTCCTGTTTAGGTTAGTATTAGACATCCTTAAGAACTATATCCGACTAAATAATAGGATGAATATAATAACGACATGCGCAGGTTAGAATGGAAAATAAGAGCGAAAACGAATATTGCCTCGAAATATGTCCTTTCAAACTCCTACTGCAAAGTGTAGAACTTTTATTCCCGGTCTAGGGACGTTGGATGGTCTGCAATATGCAAACGGAGTCCAGCAATTCTGCGGCATTCCCTATGCCCATCTCTCAAAGCGTTGGACGCGATCAACGCTGAAAACAAGTTGGAAGGGAGATTACCATGATGGGACACAACTAGGGTAAGTTTCCTGCTCATGAACAAAGCGTGCTGGTTCTGATCATAGAATAGCAATGACTGTCCCAGTCCTATCATCGAGGGCGACGATGCAGATGATCTCGTTCCAGTGGCCCCAGCAGAACACTTTAATTACCCTCGGGCAGTTGATGAGCTCTCCGGTCTCGTGATGAACATTGTCATCCCACACGCCTTCCAAGCCAACGCCAAACGTCTGCCTGTTTTTGTTTACGTTCATGGCGGTTCCTTGCTGTACGGTGGGGCCAATCTACCAATCTTCGATGCAGTGAATCTAGTTTCTCGTAGCATCTCCATTGGTCTTCCCATAGTTAGCGTCAATTTCAATTATCGCGTCGGCATTGGTGGGTTTTTAGCCGGCGAGACCATCGCACGTGAACTACAGCGCGACGGATTTACAGGCAGCGGGAATTTTGGCTTCACGGATCAACAAGTTGCCTTTAAATGGGTGCAGAGATTCATCGAGTTTCTAGGTGGTGATGCTGAGAATGTCACCGCAGTAGGCGAATCTGCAGGCGGCATCTCTATCAGTAATCAGCTAGTAGCAGCAGATCCACCGATCTTTCACCGTGCTGTGTGCATGTCCGGCCTATCTGCTTCAATTCCGGCATGGACAATGAAGCAGCATGATCACTTCTTCGAGGCTGTCTGTCGCCATTTCAAGATTGATCCAGCAGCTGAGAATGCCCTGGACCAACTCCGTGCAATCCCACAGCAGAAGCTCGCAAACGCAACCCCAATTATTCAGTGTGTACCGTCCGGTACAGGAAATCCATGCCTTGACGGCTGCTTCTATCGCACTGGTGTCAATCCGCTTGAGGTTAACGTCTCTCCACCGTGGCTGAAGGCACTCATGATCGGTGACACTTATCACGAAGGAGTCATTTTCCATCTCAACCTTCTTGAAGAAGACTTTTATTCCGCTCGTCGGGTTCTTCAGTCACATATCCAGAACGAACAACAAACGGACCATATTCTTAATGCCTACGGCATCACCACCGACCTACCGCGGGCCGAGTTTCTGACTCGAATGGAGCATATGTGTGGTGACGCTATATTCAAGATCCCCAATTACCTACTCGCGCAAGAGTGCACTCGTCGAGATATACCAGAAGAGGGCTTGTTCCTGTACCACTTCGACCAGCGGTCTCGGCTTCCAAATGCATTCGAAGGTACAGCGTATCATGCACATGAACTGCTGTATCTTTTTGGAAATCTGAATCACAAGCTAAACGACGATGAGCAGCGTCTGGCCCAAGAGTTTGCTTCGGCGTGGATTCACTTTGCAAATGGTCTGAAGCCGTGGACCGGAAATACTGAACGTAAGTGGATGGTATGGGGGCCGAGTAGTACGATGCAATTGAAAAATGAAGATGAAGATGAAGAAGTGCGAGACTATTCTCGAATGAACATAATGCTAGAGCTGGAAGAAGGGCATGGGTGGAAGGAATGGTTAGCTGGGGTGGATTCTCTGGTCAATAGACGTTGGAAACTGGTGACTTAGGATAATTGCACCTAGATAGGCAGCGTGTTTCTAGTTAGGAACCGCTCAGTAGTTATCCTCAAAATATTTTCAATTAATATTAAGTTTAGTTGAAACTATTAGTGATGTTCTTTAGGAAAATGGAGAAGATTTGGAAAGGGAAGGGAGGGATTGAGTAAGGAAAAGAGAAAACAAAAAAAATAAAAAATAGCACCAGGGCGGATTCGATCACCCAACTTAGGGCACTGCATGACATGATTGATAGGGGATCAAAAAGAGGACTAGGTGGTATTCGAAACCACGGCCTGTAGATGACTGCTGTCATTGCAATCTACCGCTCTACCCCTGAGCTACCAGTCCACTTGGTACTAAGTAATTATAGGTTAATAAAACTATTAGAGAAAAGGACATATCGACATCCTCTGCTAAACTTCCAACACACTACCTCTTATTTTATAATGGATCTTTCCGGTGCTAGTCTGACTGAATTAGTCTCTTATTTATAGTTTCCTTATACTAAGGTGATACTTCCAGTACTTTGACAATAAGGCAGTCTGAATGGACTTGAATTTTTAGTCCACCATAGGAACTCTTAAACCCGGTCTAGATGCAGCCCATAATCTATAATTCCCCTACCACAGGAAGAGCAATAGCCTTAGACACCAAATCCTCTGTAACACTCTCGCCAACCTCCAACAGCGAACTCTATCCAAAGTCTCCCCCGAGGACAAACTTCCACAATAACCCGAATATGGTTAGCTGTTGACGACCTGCGTCGACTCCTGCAGGCACTGCAAATCTAGTGTATGCAGTCCATCCAAATCACAGAAGCTCGACCCTAACCTTCACCTCCGCTATATCACCATAGAACCAAACCCCGATATCTCTCGTAGACTCCACAAGTTCAACCTCCCTCTTAACGAACCCAGCATCGTCTCCTGCCGTGCTAGACTGGTTATTCGTTTGCTCCTCCATTTCCTCATCCTCACTACTATCCCAGTCGTCACCATCATCTATGCTCCTCTGGCTAACTGGATCCAGTTCATCTGTCTCCCATATCAATCTGAACTGGAATGGTGGAAGTCCAAAGAGACGTGCGACGATGGATTTGACTTGGTATGTATCAAATGATCGAGGGATCTCTTTCACTTTAGTAAGTTCTCTCGTCCCTTCACTATTCCCAGAAGAGAGGGCGGATTGAGACTGTAAGTAGAAGTTCATTTTCACCAGACGAGCCGCGACAGATCGTGGGTTCACTATGCTAGATTGTTTGGTTGAATCGGGAGCTCTGCTGATTACCGGGTCTCCATATTTCTGACAAAATTCAGCATATCGGGGGTGTTTTTGGAGTATTTCGCGCTCAGCGCTCTCTGGATAAGCAGATAGTTCTTTCGCGATGAGGGAGAAATAGTATAGCTCTCCATTCTGTCGGTCTTGAGGCGTGATTTTACCGTAGTTGAGTATTTGGAGAGATGATAATCGGGCGAGTGTTAACATGTACGCTTCGTCAACGGTCATAGGCTGTTCAGGTAGATTGGTGATGGTGGTTGGTGCCGCGGGTTGGTTGTAGATAGGGTTTCCAGATATTCGCAGAGATTGAAGACCAGGGAATACCAAGGGGATATAGTTGATGATGACCATGAGTTGATTTTGTTGCCGGATAGGTCGACGAATTTGACGGTGTTTGAGAGTCGGATAGGGTTGTCGGCTGAATCGGGTGTGTAGATTGTGTCGATGCAATTTCCTCGCAGTGAAAGATGCTCGAGATTTGGTAGGCTGGTAAGTTGTCTAATTGATGATAATGAATTAATCTCGTTGTGTTCCAGTTTCAGTGAGGTGATGGTGTTTGAGATGGGTGTTGAGATATGTGATATTTGGTCGGCAGAGGCGGATAAGGTGGTTAAGGATGGGAATTGATATGTCAAAGATGATATCTGCGCATTGTTTTAGCAAGAGTATTGTTTAGCATGTCTCTCTACATACCTCGTCCCAAGAGAGGAGGGTTTCATCAAGGTGAAGCTCAGTAACCCCTTCAAACCTCAATTCGTTGCTGACAGCATCAAACCGATTCCCACTGTCAAATACATCAGCAAATCTCCTTCAAGCCCACAGTTCACACATACTTTAATTTCAACAGCCTCAACCGCTTCAGCTGATCACATATATCAGCGACATCAACCCAGCGACTTATCAAATTCCGACTAAGATCCAGCTCCACAATCTTAGGACAAGTCTCCCCAATCCGAGCCTTCGTCTTCTCCCTCTCCTCTAAATCACCGTCGCCAAGAACCCCAGCAACACACAACCCATCAAGCAGCACAATCTTCAACTCTTGCAGCTCAGCAAGCTGTTTCCGAATCTTGTCAAAACCAACCTCCTCAACAACCTTCCCACTAATCTCAATAGAACTGTGCAAAGCACCCCCTGAAGAAGCCAGCTTGTTTTCAAACTCCGATGCGTATTTCTCACGCAGAGCATCAAGAAACCCCCTCGGCCTATCCGCCGGGCGAGAAGGGCGCACAAAAGACCCAGCAGTGGGCTGGTTGCTTTTACCTATAGATATATGAGTGACTGTAAAACTCCGTAACCATTATTTAATCAAAAAGTACATGTAAAGTATCTCACTCCTTTATGTTCACCAGGGTGCTTCCCCCGTGTGGGATCGTCCCATTCTACTCCTAACCATTGCCCAGATGTACCTGCGACTTCGCCCACATAGCGAATGGTGCACAGGTTACCGTCGAATGACCTGCGCTCGCCTAGTTTAAAATCCATTATTTCATAATCCCTCATCAATCATAATTGTTTCTCATATCTGCACTGTTGTTTGATAAGTTCTTGTTTTTGATGTACGGCAAGTGGTCTGGATGCTTATGTAAGCAACTGGAGATGTTCGACTGAATATCGAACCAATTCATCATTTCTCAACTATTTCTCCCTCTTCACAACACCAGAAGGGACCAAGCATAGAAATCCAAGATGGATTTCCAGGTAGGCTTACTCCCCATTTATAAACCCATATACAGCAACTCTAACAGCACGCAGAACAGAGCAGGCTCGAAATTCGGCGGTGGTGGCGTCGCATCCCAATCGGCGACAAACGCAGACCGGCGCGAACGACTCCGCAAGCTCGCCCTCGAAACAATCGACCTAGAGAAAGACCCGTACTTCTTTAAAAACCACGTCGGCAGCTTCGAGTGCCGTCTCTGCTTGACAGTCCACCAAAACGATGGCTCGTACCTCGCGCACACGCAGGGCCGGAAACACCAAACGAACCTTGCTCGTCGCGCAGCCCGAGAACAGCGCGAAGGCAAGAACCAAGACCCGTCGTCTCTTCCCGGTGCTATGGGGGTACAGGTAAAGAAGCAGACGATTAAGATCGGACGGCCGGGGTATAAGATTACGAAGATCCGTGATCCGTTGACGAGGCAGTTGGGGTTGCTTTTCCAATTGCAGTATCAGGAGATCACGCCGGGAGTGCAGCCGCGCGTACGGTTTATGTCGGCGTTTGAGCAGAAGGTTGAGGAGCCGCCGGATAAGAACTTTCAGTATCTGGTTGTTGCGGCGGAGCCGTATCAGAGTTGTGGGTTTAAGTTGCAAGCTAGGGAGATTGATCGGAGGGAGGGGCGGTATTGGACTTGGTTTGATGAGGATAGCAAGGAGTTTTGGATACAGATTATGTTCAAGACCGAGCGGGAGGAGAGATTCAGTGGTGTGCCTGGGTTGGCTCCTATGAGGTCTTAGGATTGGATCGCTGCTTTTTTATACATTGTGATGGCGTGCTTTCTTTTAACCTAAGGATTGGGGGCGTTTGGGACTCTACTATTTGCAATAGTGCAATAATGCACTTTGCCTTCGGCCGTATTGTTCATCTTTCTTCTACGCATGGCCGCTGAGGCCAGAGGTTGTGGTTTATTGATTTGGAACACCCGAGCTCACAACAATCCTATGAAATTGATATACTACAGGGAGCAACGATTAACATTGTCTATAGTTTTTATGTACTGGTTTTTTTTAAAACCTTGTATTCGAGTGCTAAGTAAATCACAAATTCGCCAGCTTCATGATGATTTGCAAATATTTGTAGATATGCCAAAGAACTTTCGAATCCAATGAACATGCACTTGCAAGACGAAAGTGAATTGCAATAGTTGATGCCTTTGACAGAAATGCTCGTAACCTGCAGTATCGTCTCGTGATAGAGATGCAATAAAATGGATATAACTCAATCATTACAAACGCGCTTTATGCTTAATGACATCAATGAGCAGGATGATTCGACCAACGACATTCAGACACCCTGTATTAGTTTCCTTGGAAGGCATTGAAAGCCTTGTACGTGTACCCAATGAATGGGAGACTCATCTCAGCTTCGTGCTCGTCTGGCATGGCCCGGGCCTGAGCACGGTGAATGGCGCTGGTATCCTCCTGAGGAATCTCATCAATGGGAAAGTAGGATACATCAATGTTTGAGCTCAGTCTGGGTTCGAAGGGAGCCCGGATGCTGCGAAGCTGTTCCCAGACCACCCCACGGAAGAAGGGGTGGTTCTTGATTTGCATCGCACCACCAAGCTGACCACCTTCGTTACCAATGCGATGTTCGGGGTCACACAGGAAGCTGTAGAAGTGGTTAGCTATTGTCATCCTTCAAGGATTGGCAGACTTACCATCGAATAAGCGACTCGGATTCACGCGACAGAACGAGCTCTTCAGGGAAGTAAAGGCAATCTCTCCAGTTGACAATCTTGCGGTATGTGTCCGTCGTGTCCTCAGCGCAGAATGGAGGCCAGCCCACAAGGCATTCGAACATGATAGCACCGACTGACCACCAATCGCAAAGATAAGTATACCCTTGGCCGTTGAAAATCTCTGGTGCGATGTAATCTGGTGTTCCAACTGTAGAGTAAGCCATGGCCCGACGGGATTTTCTCCACGTGTTGATCTGTCCACGGTTGGACACAGTCAAGTTGATGGCATCATTGAAGTATCCAGAGTTCCGATTCTTGTCTTTTGAGGTGGAGTTCTTCAAAAGATTTTGATAATACGCGTTGTCATGTGTCTTCTTTCCTCCGGTAGACAAACCGAAATCAGTAAGCTTAACATGACCACCACGATCAAGCAGAACGTTGTCAGGCTTAATGTCACTATGTACGGTAAACTGTTAGCACATTGGAATACTTAACGTGGTTATCATGGATATTTTTAGCTTACCGATGGAGGAAACCTAGCTTGTGGACTGCCTCTATAGCCATCACAAGCTCCGCCATGTAAAATCGAGTAATGTCTTCGGAGAAAATCTCATACTTGATAAGCATGGTCATCAAGTCACCACCCGGCAAAAACTCCATCAGCATGTAGAGATAAGCACTGTCTTGGAAAGAGGCATGGAGCTTCACAAGCCATGGGTTATCCTTCGAGTCGGCTAAAATATCACGCTCGGCACGAACATGGGCCAGTTGATCTTTCTTGAACATCTCCGTCTTAATCAGGGATTTCAAGGCATAGATCTTGCCATCGGTCTTCCTCTGAACCAGTTTGACTTCGCCGAAGGCACCCTTTCCGATAATCTTGATTGTCTGGAAATTGTTTGTCGTCTCCCTAGTCCGAAGGAAACGAAGGAAGTTCGATTCTCGCTTCGCGACAGTCCCAGCTTCCTGGCGTTTCTTTTCAATGGGAATGCTGGTGTCACGAATCATCTGGTCAAGTTCGGCAGAGCTAATGGAATTAAATAGTCAGTCCCTTGATCCTAGAAACACTCATAGATCATGGATCGAATACTCACCGCATATTGCGATCACGGGCACGTTCGATGTTCTCATTGAAGAAGACGCTAACCAACTCCTTGGCGGCTTTTCCACGCTTGTGAATGTTCTCAGAGAATCGCTCGGGGCAACGCTGAAGCTCCTCGTTCTCAGAAGGAGGACGGGGACTTCGAGGCATTGGAGGGACTAAATGTCCAGGCTGCTGGCCAGGAGCGGGGGAACCTCCAGCGGTGCGAGGTCTTTGGCCAGGTGACGCAGAGCGCGCAAAAAATCCCGTACGGTTTGAGTTGAGATCCTGATTGGAGAACTGCTGGATTAGGCCATTGGTTCCATCATTGGCATTGTATCCCATGCGAGACTGGTAGGCAACTTGAGGAGACTGCAAGGTGGGCGGGGCGTAATGCGGCTGGGAGTATTGAGTCTGCTGAGCATATGGGTTGGGTACAAAATATCCCTGGCCATAAGCACCATTCTGAGCATCCATGTAGTCCTGTTGGCCTGGGGTAGTGTAAATCGGCTGAGGAAACGCGGATGGAGTAGTAGGATAGGCGCGATTGTTTGCCGCCGCTGGGTTGAAAGTACGATCATTGTACCCGAAATTCAGGTGCAGACGATTGCCGTTGGGATCCATTTTGACTATCCTCTCCAGCTAACTGATGGAATGAGGATAATCGTACGAGGCGGGGGTGAAACAAAGGGGATAAGCTCAAATATGGAGGGGTGATATGCAAAGGAGCGGTGGCTCAAGGAGAGCTCGTGGAGGGGGAAGGGGAAGGAGAGAAGAAACCAAACAATCTTCCCGACCTCCTCGAAAGAAATGAGAACCTAAGCAAAAAGCGCAAAGGCAAAGAGGGAGAAACGAATGAAACAAACGAAAGTGGGAGAGAGCAGGAGAGTTGCAAAGATTCCCAGCAATTCAGAGTTAAGGAGAAATGCTGGATTGTACCTGATCAAGGTTCCAGACTCTGGGGTTCATCAATTCCTATTGGCCAGACCCTGTTTCAATACTGTAACCCTCTTACACAGGCAATTAGTACTGCATTTATTTACTCTACATTACCTATATAGGAATATTGATTGGATTATACTATAGATTAGATATATCTCCCTTTACCTATGTACTTGCTTTAATTAGATACGTATACTGTTCCGAGGTTATCGTAAATAAGGCTCCAAGCTTATATAAGCTAGCCATTTTAATACATGTATCCCTGGTGGCACAGTTATACCTTGGCAGCTATAGAATAGTTGGCGAATTTAGATATACAAGAGACACTGGCTACTGTTTAATTAAAAAATTTGCCATTATATTAAGCGTGTAAGGAGTAAATGGTTTTTCCAGTAGCAATACTTTTTTCTATGTTCGACCTATACGGACTAATATATATCCGATGGAGCCATGATTTTCCCCATGGAAGTTGAAGATAGACTCGACTCCAAGTCGAATCCTCTATCCTCTTCGAGGACGTCGTTTTTGTCTTATTTTCTATCTCTTACTGTTTATTTTTATTGCATTGAATCCGTCTTCTAGTGATATACTATGGCGGATCCCTCAAAGTCCACCGGTGCTTCTGGACAGCCTCAAAATGCTTCCGCAAATATTCCACCCCGGCAGCCGAATCCAGTATGGAAGATGTTAGGTATGCTTAATTTCTCCGAATACACCAAATTTGCTAATAAGGCCCAGGTATGCCTAATTTCCGCTTCAAACTTCCATCTCGGAATTGGATGATTTTCCTTACCATCACCGGTACTTTCACTACTGCCCTCATATACGACCGCAGAGAAAAAAGGCGCGTGCAGCAGAAATGGTGTGATCATGTTGCGCATCTCAGCAAAGGTCTACTTCCTGTTGATCAAACCCGAAGAAGGGTTACCGTCTTCCTGTCGGCTCCCCCCGGTGACGGTCTTTCGGTGGCCCGGAGCCATTTCCGTGAATACGTCAAACCCGTTTTGGTGGCTGCTGCTCTAGACTACATCGTCATTGAAGGCAAGAAAGAAGGGGACCTAAGGGCAAAACTTGCAGAGCGAATTCGAAAGTCGAGAAGGAGGGCCGGCGAACCCAGCACTGCCGTGGAGGAAGAGATCGTGGTGGAAGATATCATTGCTGATGCGAGGACGAGAATCGGGGTTTATGAAGAGCCCGGACCGAAGGGTGATCTTGTCATCGGACGTCACACCTGGAAGGAATATATTCGGGGTCTTCATGAAGGTTGGCTTGGCCCACTCGATCGTCCGCAACCACCTCCTGTAACTTCTGATGTCTCTTCCTCTACGTCGCCCGAAGGAGCTGAGGCAACCAATTCAAATAAGGGTTCCACTGCTGAGGAAGCTACCCACAACGATGCACCCGAGAAAAAAGACGAGAAACCTTCCAAACCTAGCGGTCCGACTCCAGCATACATAAACCCAACAGATTATCCCTCTCAAAACCTCCCTCCTACCATTCCTGAGTCCTTTGAAAGCTCCGTTCCAATTGCTTTCCCATATATATTGGGGTTTTTGAACACTCCAATCCGAATTTATCGTTTCCTGAACCGACGCCATCTAGCTGATGATATCGGACGGGAAGTCGCGGGACTTGTGCTTGCATCGTGCGATAGACCTTACCAGGAGGGCTCCTTTACTTCAGACTCTGAGCTCAGTGAAACTTCGCAGAAATCCGAACAAGAGGCTATTCTCGAGCACGAGCAAGCGGAATGGCACAAATCTATTCGCAAGCGCGGTGAATCAGACACTGAGCAGGAATGGACGGACCCTATCGTTCTGGATCCTCGCATCGCTAACAGAATGAGGCGAGCATATCTCTCCGCCGAGGAAGAAGAACGGGCCAATCGTATCGGCGAAGGAAAGGAATATATCCTGGGCGAAGAGCGGCAGCCTAATGTTTCCTTCTGGAAGCAGATGTGGATAAAGTACGGATATGGCGAAGATGAAGAAACCCTGAAGAGAAAGCCTATCTTGGGTAATATTGATGAAGAGGATGGACAATAGCTTTCTTTTTGACTTGTCCAATCTACCGAATGACAATGTCAGCAAGCACATCTTTCAGAGCTCCAGCGAGTTGTTCAATTGTACAATATTGCAAAATGGGTGGGATATATACTACCGGATGGCGACCTGTATTTTATTGCATTATAGATGGATAGACTTGGATATTCAATCAATCTTCTCCCCTAATAATAACAAAGCACCTTTTTCAATTCATTACGCATCCACTACCTGCAGCAAGTCAAACTAAAGCCTTAGTTTGGTCATTATGTCTGCATCTCCTATTGTTCAGGTTTGCTTCTGTTATATTAGACTGAAAGCCAATAATTGTCAAGCAGCTTTTCTAATGCCGTTAGGGCTCTTAGCTATCTACCTGCATAAAGGTAGTACTTCTAGAGCTTTGTCAAGTACTCTGCTACGCCTGTACTCTCACTTTGGGAATAGGCATATTAGAGGTGAGGTACTACCCTAAATGGCCTTGAATTGCTCTATTGACAACGTTGAAATAAGGCCCACTAAGCTATGCTCGACTTGAACTTCTCCTTGTGCATAACTATGATTTGCTACCTATTCGAATTCTAGAATACGCCTGGCCTCGATGTTTCTGCAGTGATTCTCTGTTCAAGACCTAGGCATCATCCATCAACTCAGGTATCTCACTAACTTCAACTTCTTCGGCATCATGATCATAACAGCAGATATTGCTGCTGCTCTCGAGGAGGCGCTCCAGCCTGGTATAGCATAATAAGTGGAAACATCGGAAGCATAGCTGTCGACTGTCAAGGAATCAGTTCGTTGTCAGAACCTTGGATACAAAAGCGTTGGCCGGGCAACCCAACACCTCGGGTCAACAACTTCAATCGCGAAGGTGGATGGGCGTCTTTCAGTCTGGACGCGCTAGAGCCTAATTATCAATTGCGATACATCATTTTAATCTGCATTCAAAATCTTCTATAATAGCAGTATTTCATAATTTCTCCACATTCACATCCCGATATCCAATAACCTGGCATCTCAATAAAGCGCAACATTCTTCGGAGTTTCCCAGCAATGAGGAACAATACTGATCCTGTCCTAGTGGCAGGACTACATCAGCATTCATGGTTAGTGAATAATTCCTATTCAACATTTTTGCGCATTCCGAGCAATAAATCAGTCTCTATTCATGACCGAATCTATTGTTTTGGGCATATGTGTTACTCCCAATTGACTATCGATACTGGAATCGCGGCTAACCAACACAACCTCTGCGCTCTGCGCATATCTTCTTCTCACTTACAGTAAACTACATAGCCAATGCGAAAATAGATTCAGATTTACACCTGTCAAAATCCTCAAACCTGCACCTCGTATCTGGGATCGCAAACTCACGACACCTCTAACCTCTCGCGGGCCGCGCAAGTTGTGGAAACGGATTTTATCGGCGCGCAACGACATGAAGCAACCCCGGCGCATGACTCCTGCTGGTCAGGATCTTGCGGTCGACGAGTCGGATACTGAGATCAATGGCGCTCGGGATATGAACTACTTTCGTGGTGTGAAGCGTCGGTGTATTCAATTGGATGATAGTGTTGTCGAAGACTCAGGTCATTTATTTACGGAAACCAAGTGGGAGTTTGAGACTTCTAAGAGGAAACGTGAGCTTATACCCTGTCCCCATTGTTTGGTCCTCGAGTGCAAGGCAAGGTCCTGACATTTCTCTTCATAGGTAAAACGCCTGCGAATACCACTGCATCTATCGACCGCCAACAGCCTAAATCGACAGCCAAATCTTCTGCGAAACTCAAGGTATATGAGGACAAGGACACCACGACCACAACAGCAACACCAGCAGCTGTCCGGGAATTGACTCAAGAGCAAGAGTCAAGGCTGGTTCGATCAGCGCTACGAAGCTCGCTTGATGACGATGACACCGCTCTCCTAAACAACTTTCTATCAAAGGCTAAGGCTAAGCGCGCCGCAAAAGAAGCAGAAGCAGCTCAAGAGGAGGAAGAGAAAGCAACACAGGAAACTTTACAGTCCGGATATGAAACCCCACCACGGAAGGTTTTAGATAAGTTGGACGAAAACTCGCCTTCTCCAACAAAACAGCAATTCCCACCCGTAAACATTGACAACACTGAGGATGTCCCGGCCCCAGAGGCCCCAACGACATCCCCAGACCCAACGGCTCCAACGGAACCAGCAAACAGTAACGAAACGAACAATCAACTCCAACAGCTTCAAGACCAACAACAGCCTGCCAGACCAGCAGCCCGCCGCAATACTCGAAGGCGCCGATCTCCTCCACCACTCAAACCCCCTTCGCGAATTGCTCCGCCAGCAATTCGCAAGAGCGCGTCCCGCGCGACTAAGGAAATTGAGTTTATTTTGGGCGACGCAGATGATCGAGACATGTTCCTGAGAACACGCCAGAATACTTTCGTTAACATGGGAGTGGTAATGAGACCCAGCGATAAGTTGGCAGCCATGGAAAGGGAGGAAAGGAGGCGAAGAAGACATGAAAGATCCGCCAAAAAACTCAGCAAAAACCAGTCTCTGAAGGAACCTGCCAGCGAGGCGCCAGTAAAGAGCGAAGAACAGGACAAATCAACCAAGACTGTGACCTGGAAGAAGAAGAAGTTCATTGAATTCAGCGACGGTGACTACCTCAATTGCTACAGAGAAGACTCGTTGACCGATGCGACTACTGAAACTGATAACGAGTTCCCTAATATGATCCCTTTTGCGCGTACGCAACCGCCGGAGGACAGTCGGGAGAAGGACAGCTCTGAAAATGTACGACCACCGAAGGTGCGGCGGGTACAACGGGGGAAGAAACCATTGCATTGATATAGTGATATTCCCACTCTGTCTGATACGAATTGATACCCCAGTTAGTGATACTTGATTAGTTGAATGTCGGATGAGGTTTATTGTTATATTCTTCTGAATGGGATGAAGTTCGAAGAGATTGCATAAATCAAATGGAATAACCTTGTCAGCAATGGCTAAGCTCAGCTAAGCATTTTTGTGCGGGACTTTTATGCTCGAGATAGTAATCTTGACGATGATCATCTCGATATTTATTATCATCACTTCACTTCTCTAACGCCTATGCTAATACTTGCATTTCTCCAATTGATCTCTAGTTGAACTGTCCAATTCCTAGAACTCACTGGCACTTCTTGTGTATTGTTGGACAGGATACAATCTCTCTTCTACATTTCAACAAGTTGGCAGGCTGGCATTTCCGAGAAAGCAAAAGTAATTGACGACGCAAGCAGTGATACGTGATACACGCAGCTCAGACATTACCGCGGTTACACCATTCTCCTGGGATCTTTGGCGGTTCAGGTGGTAGGATTGATTACTGCTTCGAAGTCTATGAAGCCATAATTCTAGACTCAAAAGAGCTGTTGCTGGCAGTATATATATCGACAGCGTTTATATGCATAGGGTTCATGTATGCGGCAATTGTGGAATATATTAAGGAAACCATAACATAGCACTTGTTTAGATAACAAGAGCACATATGGGTGTATATGTTCGTATATATTCGTATATTATTAGAAGGTGTTATCATTATACTTACCTGTCCATTGACAAGGGATATCATCCCCGCTGTTTGAGTCAAGGTAAGGAAGGACACGGGAGGACAAGAGATGTTGTCACTTTATTCATTGATGGTGTCAGAACACTGCATTTTTGATTCATGTCTACAGATATTTAAGACCTTCGAAAAGGCAGATAAGGCTCTGATTTACACTATATTCCCGGTAACTTGGACGTAATAGGAAGACCCTGCCTTATCATCTTTCTCAGCGAGCCTTACCAGGATGTGTAGCTTAGATACTACCTAGGTACTATTACTTTACCTCCAAAGTCTCAAACTATGAGTTGATAACATTACCGAATCAAATTCAACACCAACTAATCGGCTTCATGTGATTCCTCGCTTCTATACAAGTGTATGAATCGGTAACGAAGCATCTTCACACTGTTCCTTAAAACTCAAAACTTGGAAACAGAAAGCCACTAATGCACCTAATTCTCTTTGTTTCGCTTGGCAGTTTATCACCTTTCCACTGGCTGATAAAATGTAGGGATATACATCATTCTGCATAGAGGGGCAGACAGAGGATCGGAGGGCTATTCTACGATGACTTTATGAATCAGTCTATTTAAGTCCTGTAGATTTATTCTTAAATAGATACTAGATAGGAAGCTGACTACAGACATAAAGTCTCGGAGGTAGCCAAATATACGACGTTATTGGTATTCGGCACTTGCCCTGCATGGCACACGGAGTACAGGCACGTTCTGCAGAAGGGAACTAGGTGGGGATGTCGTTTATGCAAGGCGATATAACAGGAGTGGCCTGCGTAATTACATGCTTTAACCATTTTGGTAGGATAGTCGATGGACTGTATTTTGTAAACTGTTTTACGCGGAGATACGCTACTATGTTTTCTCGAAGGGTATTTCGGACTGGGGAAGGCCCATTGGTTAATGTCCAATCAGTGAGCATGATTTTCCGCTTATTTACTGTGCGGTTTCTACTTTGGTGTTATGCTTGAGGTTTTTGTATATCTTAACACTGCTTATTTGGTGCTCTTATCTTTGTTCGAGTATCCAAGTACTGCAGGGCACTCGAACTGAAGCTATTCTATAGCATCTAAAATATATCTAAGAACTCACTCATTCAACTACAGTAGCAAACGAACTATATCTTGTAGTATCTCACCAGCCGCTAGCCCAATACAGTATATCTCATCATCACCAACCAGAGAAACGAAACCGAATCCGAGCCTATTATACAAACCCTCCAACCCCGAGTCTACAACAACAAACAACGGC